>OY726524.1:9873719-10122618 GCA_963383655.1 Bathymodiolus septemdierum
TGAAAAAATGAGGTTAATGTCCCAAAGTTATCGGATTAACAACTCATATGACGAAATTTGTTTTTTTGTTTGATTGTTTGTTTGTTTTTTTCTGGGGGGGGGGGGGGGGGGGGGGGGGCGGGGATGGAATGGCAGTTAGACTTAAGTTCATAAAATGAAGGATAAAGAGAAAATTCTGAGACTAACATCCTGTGCAATACTGAGAAAATTGTTGTTCAATGTCAAAATGAGGAACTTTTCACCTACATTGTGGTCTTTTGAGAACAAATTACTATTTGGTGAGACGATAAAGATGTCCGTCGTGTACTATATCGATATGCTGAGTTAGTTTTATATAGAGCTAACAGGTCCGTGGGTAGACATGTCGCTCCACTCCAACACATTATCTTGACTGCAAGCCAAGCTGTCTTTAGTTCTATAAGGCTGCAAACCTACTGGAGAAGCAGTAACTGCCAATTCTATAGTCTTTGATTTTACCTGACCGGGGATCAAATCTATTGAACTGCAGGTGAGCATGCTAATCATCACAGACAGAGGATGTAAATGCCTTAGTGTAATGCTCATATAAAATAATAGTTTTTATAACAGTATTCAACTTTAAGAATAACAAACAAATAAAGTCAACTAAAATTGTAATATTCTGACATTTGGAACTTTGATGAATCTGACAAAAAAATAAAAATAAAAACAAATTCATGGCTGAATAATGTAACTCTCTCTCTCTCTCTCTGTATCTTATTGTGCACTATGTATGTATCTAATTTGTTATCTGTATACCAATATATCAACAAAGGATACCAGAACAAATTATTTTTAAAAATATTTTAATAATTCTAAAACTTTTTTTTTTAAGTCTCCTCATACAAATATATAACTTTTATTTTATATGAAAAATAAATTTGAACTTTTATTGACCTTTCTAAAATCCAATAAATAGAGGTTTATCATTGTAATAAAGGACAAGAAATGGTTGATGAAATCACTTTCAACATCCTTTTTTTTTCAAAGCTCATCCTATCTACACAAGAACATAATAGCCAGATGGACACTCAAGATGGACACTGATTATCAAGTTATTTTTCTGATTTCAGCATTAATTCCTGAATATTTAATTTTCAACGAACATTTGGTTTGTGAATATAAATATATTTCTATAAATGTAGAACAAATTGGTTTTGCTCTGATTTTATAGGGTGAAATAATGAAAACGGAAATTTTTATCAGATTATTGAAAATTTTCTCATTCGGATGGGAGATAACTCCATCATAAACTGTTTGCCAACTTATGCATGAAGTGTCCATTTATGTATCAAACATTTCCGACAGTCAATATTAGACACAAAAGTTACTTTTAAACAATGAATTATGAATTGTATACCAATATTTATATATTTTTTTTATCAAGCTCAATTACATTTCATAAGATGACATTTTTTGGGGCTTAAAAATATTACAAGCAAACAAACTGATATTTTTTCAATTAAATTTAATTCAATTCAAAATTTTTATAGCTTTGTAACAAACAAATGAGACAGAAACAAAAAAATGGAAGAATGTTACCATAGGACATGGATGCCCCCGCTTTCACCTAAAGTAAACAGGGGGCATAACTTCAGAACAGTCATGAAGTCTGAAATAAATTGTATATTTCCTTGTGTATAAATTTGAAATGATTTGCTTAAAGGGAACTAAAGTTATGGAACAGAAACCAAATGCTGGACGCAAGTTATCAAAGTCCTAAAAGTTGTCATGATCTTTTTGTATATCTTAAAGAAAAAGAATCTTAAGTAAGTTTTTGTTCACAAAGTAAAAAGAAATGAATTTCATCTTCTACTTCATCACAATTTAATCATAGTCTAAGAATTCTGGATTTTTTTTTGCATCAACCTTTTTCCATTTGAAGAGGATCATGATCACTATTTCTGAATTTTGTTAATATTTTACGAATCTTAAAGTTTTGGTGACATACATAATACTCCCCTTTTTAAGTCTTTTTTTCACAGTTTTACATAAATATACATGGTTTACTTAAAAAGTTGAATATCAATGGTGGCAGAAATTAATTTTTCTTTCGTGGTACAAAAAGCTTTCATGTCTATAATACATGCAATGAATACTTTTAAATCTAAAATTAACAAGATAATTGCTGGTATTTCATATACAACAGGTCATCAATTATTGAAACTGCAATGTAAAGTCTTGTCATATAACAAAGAAATATTTTGTAACTGTTAAAAGTTTTATATATGATAATGACAAGCTCTAGGCCAGAAGTCCGATCAACACTTTACAATACAAGACAAAGTAAGATCAACACTGCACCATGATTAAGTAGGAAATAACAGTGTATCATATGACATGTTAGTGTGGGATCATGTGACATGATCATTCTTGTTTTGAGATGTGCAACAATAAAAATTTCACGATTACTAACTGAAATATTTTCAACACATTATTCCATGCAGAGGTATCAGATTCTTGCAGTCGCTTTGTGAAATTTATAACATTTATCAAAATGTGTGATTACGGACACAGTCGGGGCCTGTTATTATGCAAATATCAACACTTAAAACTGAATGTTATAAATATAGTCTCTAACATTGTTTCCCGTTTATTACGATAATTTCTCAAATCAAGATAGTTAAATTTTCACATTTTAAAGTTCGAGGTTTACCGAGAAATTTAAAATGTGAAAATTTAACTATCGAGATTTGAGAAATTATCATAATAAATGGGAAACAATGTTAGAGATTGTTTCTCTAATGAACCATTAAAAATTTGCTTGATTCTTTTTCTCACTAATTTAACAAAATATATGGCCGTTTTTCACTTTCTCAAATCAACGTTTAATGACGTCACTGACGTATACTTCAATTGACGTCACACCCGTTAAGGAATGTTTTTGAAGCAATGATGAAGGGACAAGATTCCAAATGAGGGGTTCTTGATGGCGGTACGGTTAATTAAACGATTTTATTGATACAATGACATTTTGTGAAACGTAACATTTTTACGGGAAAAGTAGCGTGAAATTCTTATCTCACCCATGGGTCGAGACATAATTGCGTAATTGACCGATCAGCAACTGAGAACAAAGTGATCCACACGTTGATTATCGATTTCTTCTCACACGGGTTGAGAAGTGTGAAAATTGAACAAGAATTAGAGTCTTAAAACAACCTGATATATTTCAGGTTGTAGAAAAATAAATATTTCAGAGAAATTTTCAAAATTATAAAATAAAAAATAAAAAAATTCTGTGTTTGGTAAAAGGATTGATTAATTGTTAGCTAACCTCCAGTAGCCACTCAGGGGAGGTGTACTCATACAACATTATGTGATAAAGTTTGTTAGCTAACCTCCAGTAGCCACTCAGGGGAGGTGTACTCATACAACATTATGTGATAAAGTTTGTTAGCTAACCTCCAGTAGCCACTCAGGGGAGGTGTACTCATACAACATTATGTGATAAAGTTTGTTAGCTAATCTCCAGTAGCCACTCAAGGGAGGTGTACTCATACAACATTATGTGATAAAGTTTGTTAGCTAACCTCCAGTAGCCACTCAGGGGAGGTGTACTCATACAACATTATGTGATAAAGTTTGTTAGCTAATCTCCAGTAGCCACTCAGGGGAGGTGTACTCATACAACATTATGTGATAAAGTTTGTTAGCTAATCTCCAGTAGCCACTCAAGGGAGGTGTACTCATACAACATTATGTGATAAAGTTTGTTAGCTAACCTCCAGTAGCCACTCAGGGGAGGTGTACTCATACAACATTATGTGATAAAGTTTGTTAGCTAATCTCCAGTAGCCACTCAAGGGAGGTGTACTCATACAACATTATGTGATAAAGTTTGTTAGCTAACCTCCAGTAGCCACTCAGGGGAGGTGTACTCATACAACATTATGTGATAAAGTTTGTTAGCTAATCTCCAGTAGCCACTCAAGGGAGGTGTACTCATACAACATTATGTGATAAAGTTTGTTAGCTAATCTCCAGTAGCCACTCAGGGGAGGTGTACTCATACAACATTATGTGATAAAGTTTGTCAGTGGTGTTTTCCTGATACTCAGGTTTCCTTAACCAATAAAACTGACAGCCCCGATAGAACTGAAATATTGTTGAAAGTGACGTTAAACACCATAAACCTTAAAAAACTGTAACAACAGATAAAATTGCATAATATTTTAAACAGAATTTTCAGTAATCTGTCTTCCTAAACTACAGTTACCATGACAATAGAGACCTTAATTAACCTTTCTACATCAACATATTAAAATAAGATTAATCTCTTTCACCTTGTCACACCTATTATTTAGTCATACACAGGTACCTTCAATTTTAACAGCCTTCATTAATGAAGTGCCACACCCCCTAAAGTATAGGGTGCCTTAATACCTGTAATAAGGTTACACTGTCTGAACATAATCACTGCTTGGTCTATATCTTGGTCAACAAGGCATGGAATGGAATTTGTAGCATAGAATTCAAACTTCAAATTTCATGACATGGTTTATCGACTGATTGGTGTTTGCCAACATTAGCAATATTTCAGCTATATATTGTGTCATGTGACATGGTTTAATAAAAATAATACTTGACTGTCATGAAATTAATTAAAGAAAAATTGATACATTATTTAAAAAATATTACCAGTATTCAAGAACAAAAATATTGAGTCCCTCATATTCAAGTTCTCAAGGTCATTTAAAGAATGGACCAACTTCTTTACTTTGTTTAGCAAAGAATATATGCAGTATTAAAGTCATTTCATTTTTTATCTTGTATCAGAATTATATTATATTAGTGAAGTAGTAATATTTTCAATTAAATAGAAATACATGTATGTTACTACAGGTCACAGTATCAGAGTTATTCCCCTTGAAAATTGATCAGATATTTTAACATCTTGTACCAAAAGTAAGCATGATCTAAGTGGTTAATGACAGAGGTTAACATACTGATGATGTAATTTAGATGAAGAGTAAGAAAGTGTATATTGTAGTAAATATATAAAACTTCTTGAGTTTACAGCTCTTTATGTAGAGTATATAATGATGGAATATGATTCTATGTATCTGTTTGAAAAGGATTGTATTTTACAATCACATCAAAGAAATTTTGAAAACTCTGAAAACATATGGCAAAATAGAAAAGGGGTACAAATAGGATTACTTGTTCATAATTCTTAGAAACCTTAGAATGTCCTTTAATTCCAACCAATGGCCTTGCTGGTGTACTATCTTCATTCTAGTTCTACTATATCTTGACAGAACTTGTTGAAGTCCTTTTTTTATTCAAATCTGCTAAAATTCTTGTTCAACCTATGCAGTAATTTTTTCGTTTTGTGCCATTTTCTCATTTTTAAATTCAATAACAACTGTACATCTGTGCAGTTGAAGTCCAGATGAAGTATCTTATGAGTATAATTTTTGGATCATGTTTTCACGAATTAAATCAAGGAAAGCTCACTTATCAATTTCCAACAGGTCTATTTGGTATTAACCTATTTTTTTAATATATTCCTTGCTGAAATATTTATGCAAAAAAAGCCCTCAAATCTCAGACACTAGACTTTTAAATATAATTAAAAATATTTATGGTCAAATTAAATTGAACAATTTTATTTGTATCAAATCAGTTAAAATACATCACTTCCAGCAAATATACAAATAAAATAAAATTATCATTTAAAACCTTCTGAGACTCTTACAAAGATCATCATCTCTAACCCATTATTATAACTGTTCAACAACCTCACATTGTCCAGGATTTGTCCATTCAAAACAGATGTTAGGGGGTGAATTATGGCCACTTAACACTACAATGTACACCAAGTGGTTTGAAGGACATAGAGAAGTTTTAATTTATATTATAATGGGTGTCATCTAACTAACCAGTGGTCAGTGACAAGAAATTATAAAGAAAACTTTTACTGGGTACAAATGGATTCCTGTACTAACACAGGAATGGCTTACAAATGAGAGAAGCCATTTGTGTTAGTCATAACACAGTAGTGTAGTTACCTCCCCTTGGGGATTTTTTATTATTCTGAAGTTCTCTTGTATTGTTGTATAAATACTTTTATTCACAATAAATAGTACCACATTTACAACTGAATTTCCCCTCCATTTTCTTTGTAAAATTTAAGTTTAAAAATTAGTATTAGTGAATTTATCATTTTTTTCAGAAATATAAAGTCTTTTATCATTTTAACAAAGATTAAAAGTTTTCATATGTTTAGTCCATCATCACAGAGACAGGTACAACTATATATACAGATTGGCATAAGTCCCAATGTTCTTTGTAAACCATTAACAAAATGTTAGTTTTCCCAAACCTGATCGTCAGTGGATGTTTTTCTTTCTTTTAAAATGTGCTAAAATTTGGAATAAGACACTTTACAACAATGGAACTTAGAATATAAAGAAGTAGAAAAACTACATTTGTTTTTTTAAATGAATTTGAATAGGCATTCTTTATACTGGTAGGTCTCGTTTAGATACGATAATGTAACCCTATTCCACTTGTGCTCCAGTTAGGGTTACGAATCGGTCCCATTCAACGTATGGGAGCAAATTAAAATTTTTGCTAGTGAATATTTCAACTTTCTTTTTGCATATCTGGTCATAACTTATTATTCCCTACAATTTTTAAGTAATGGTGATACGAAATAAGTGTTACCATACCTGTTTCTACCTTCACGGTCGATTTCGTATTCAAAAATTCTTTCTTGTCCGCCATGACACCTTACGTAGACTCTCGCGATGGCCGGAGCCTATCCATATATGGATCTCAATGCCAAATATGGAAAACTTTTACTACGATTTTACTACAATCGATCCAAATAAGGATATCTCCAAAACGAGGCAAATGCACGTGAAATAGCAACTTGTAAACAAAATGTCGGAGAGAAAGAAGATTTCATGCATTCAAATTTTCAGATGGATATAAGTCTACCATGGATTGATGCAGCGTTTACTTAACACCTCAAGGTTTACCTAAATATATTTATCCTTCACCCCCGTTAATTTTTCCAACCACTTACAACGGAATTAGGACAAAAAACGTTGAATGGGACCGATTCGTAACCCTCGCTGGGAGCAAAAGTGGACTGAGGGTTACGTTATCGTATCTAGGTCTCGTTGGGCAAAACAAACAATTTATCAATCGTAGCCTTATATAAAACAATTATTAGAACTGAATGAAGACAAACAAAAATCTATAAAAAAAATCCCCCAAAAAATCCAACATTTTATTATAAAGCATTTTGAATGATCAGATTGAATCCTCCCTGTCAATGTCAATCATTTTCACCTATAATGATAAGTACAGGTATTATCTGCTACATCCATTTCTACCTTTGATGTATAAAACTATCAATTAAACTAACATAACAATCTATTTCAAATCCATTTCCTCCTTTGTAATGGGAGGCAATAAAAAATTACCAGTGGCCATTCTCTCTTCTAGTCAGAACATAAGTGATGGCTAGTTGTGCTAGATTTTAATATCTAGTTTCTGTTGTCTAGAATCAATTATCTAATCATTGTCACTGTGTAAGTGACGTAACATACACACTATCTTGTCTTTGATATCTAACTGTTTGTCCATCAGGTCCAGTTTAATGCTAGTTAAGTTTTGCAGTCTTTAGACCTCAGGGCCTACCTATGTCATCAACAATATAACAACTGGACTCATAAAAAAACTATTATCATTTGTTTCAGTCAAAATCTGTTTAGTGTAAACATATTTATTCATTTAAATAATAAAAATATAACATTAAAAAATCTTTTTAATGAGAAACTATCAGACATTTTTTAAAACATGGTAGAATTTATTTTTTTTTAAATATCAGATACCAAGTTTTTTTTTCTGAATATATTTCACCTTTGTTTCTGGCATAATCTGCATAATCTGTTTAGGACTATCATAAACTGTCAGATACTTTTTAAAATATATCATATAATTTTGTTTTTAAATACCAGATAATTTAACCTTTATTTCTCTCATAATCAGTTTAATCACAAACTATCAGATTTTTATTTTAAAATAAACATCATACATAGTTTTTTTAAACACCATATACTATGTTTTCTTCTGAATATACCGGTATTTCAATGCATTAAAAAAAAATTTAATTGTAATAAAATAACAGAAGAATGTGTGAGTGTCTAAAGGAAACAGATGCCCCTGCTTCCAGCTAATATTAAACTAAACGTTATACATGTACCTGGTGTAATAGACAATAGTGTTCATCTGGTCAAGGGGTAGTACAATTAGAACACAAAAACCAACAAAAAATGTCATCCATTAATTAATTAAGGGGCATAACTCTATAACATTATGAGACATTATAGCCTGAATAACAAACTTGACTTTGTTTTGTGGTCAAAACCATTGTGCAAAGGAGGAGGGTTAGGATCACAATAACTAATTGAACACTGCCACATTTTGTGCCTGTCCCAAGCCAGGATCTGGATTTAAATTTTTGCCATATGTCATAGTCTTTTATATATTCATTGATTTTTTTGTCATTAAGAGATCAAATTTAACTACCCAAGAGTTGTGGAATGGAAGAGTTAACTTTTCAAAAATCAAACAATCAATATCTTAAGATCCCAAAGTTTTTAACAATCAAACAATCAACTTCTTAAGATCCCAAAGTTTTTAACAATCAAACAATCAACTTCTTAAGATCCCAAAGTTTTTAACAATCAAACAATCAACTTCTTAAGATCCCTAAATTTTTAACAATCAAACAATCAACTTCTTAAGATCCCTAAACTTTTAACAATCAAACAATCAACTTCTTAAGATCCCTAAATTTTTAACAATCAACCAATCAACTTCTTAAGATCCCTAAATTTCTAACAATCAAACAATCAACTTCTTAAGATCCCTAAATTTTTAACAATCAGACAATCAACTTCTTAAGATCCCTAAATTTTTAACAATCAAACAATCAACTTCTTAAGATCCCTAAATTTTTAACAATCAAACAATCAACTTCTTAAGATCCCTAAATTATTAACAATCAAACAATCAACTTCTTAAGACCCCTAAATTTTTAACAATCAAACAATCAACATCTTAAGATCCCTAAATGTTTAACAATCAAACAATCAACTTCTTAAGATCCCTAAATTTTTAACAATCAAACAATCAACTTCTTAAGATCCCTAAATTTTTAACAATCAAACAATCAACATCTTAAGATCCCTAAATGTTTAACAATCAAACAATCAACTTCTTAAGACCCCTAAATTTTTAACAATCAAACAATCAACATCTTAAGATCCCTAAATGTTTAACAATCAAACAATCAACTTCTTAAGATCCCTAAATTTTTAACAATCAAACAATCAACTTCTTAAGATCCCTAAATTTTTAACAATCAAACAATCAACATCTTAAGATCCCTAAATGTTTAACAATCAAACAATCAGCATCTTAAGATCCCAAAGTGTCTTAACATTAAACACAATCTCAGTGTTGTGGAATGAAGGGATAACATTTGATAATAGATGGTTTGGTTTGGCTTATGGTGCTTAACGCCACTTTCAACAATATTTCAGTTATATCATGGCAGTCAGTTTTATTGCTGCAGGAAACCGGAGTATCTGGAGAAAACCACCAACCTGCCACAAGTCACTGACAAACTTTATAAAGTCCACTACTTTAACAAGTAATTTAGTAGTTAACTGATTGATTCCATTACATCAATGTTATCAGTTAATATTATTATTTTATTCAAATTTGCATAATTCAGTTCTAAAATCATCTTTTTGTGTGTGTTCATTGCACAGGTAGTTGTCAATCCAATTACCATATCATCATGACATCCCCTTTTACAATAGAAATTTCTAATTATAACTTATACATTTTTTTTGTACATCTCCCATTTCTATTTTCTATCTGACCACTCTATATCTACACTGGTATACAAATATTAAATATATATATATATATATATAAATAGACTGACTTATTTGTCTTGATGACAGTAACAGTTGTCTATGGCCACTGGCCATCTATTAACTGTTATAGATACACATATATATATATATATATATCTGTTTATTTATGTAATTTATTAAACCATGACTTACAAGTCCTAATGTAATTTGTAAACTCTAATGTCCAGATAATTATTTAATCACTCTAATGGGGGGGGATCTGTCATCAATTTTTAATCATTTTATTGGCCCCTGAGAGGTGACAAAGGCTGTCTACTTCTGAATATATTTAATGGATTTCTTTTTTTCACAATTCTATGCTAGAAGACTTTACACAGTGGATCTCTATTAAGATAACTATATAAAATACTCAAATGTGTGTAGGGCCCGGGTGGCTCAATGAGTTAGGTAGCTGGATTACCAAACAACTCACACAAGCCTATCACCAATATGGAATGGGTTTGCGGCCAGCATTGTAAATTACAAAAAAGGATGCACTCAACTCACAGTCGCAAGTGACAAAGTTTACCAGTCAGTAGTTCTCTCTGGCTTCTTTCACCACTAAAACTGGTCGCCATGATATAGCTGAAATATTGCTGAAAGTGGCGTTAAAAACAACAAATCAAATCAAATGTGTGTACATGTATCTCTTACCATTCAGAAGAGGAATATTATGAAAAGAAAGATTAAACAGTAACAATTCACCAATATTAACTAATGAACAATTGCCTCTTACCTCAAATCATTGAACACAAAAAAGAAAGATTAAACAGTGACAATTCACCAATATTAACTAATGAACAATTGCTTCTAACCTCAAATCATTGAACACAAAAAAGAAAGATTAAACAGTGACAATTCACCAATATTAACTAATGAACAATTGCCTCTTACCTCAAATCATTGAACACAAAAAAGAAAGATTAAACAGTAACAATTCACCAATATTAACTAATGAACAATTGCTTCTAACCTCAAATCATTGAACACAAAAAAGAAAGATTAAACAGTGACAATTCACCAATATTAACTAATGAACAATTGCCTCTTACCTCAAATCATTGAACACAAAAAAGAAAGATTAGACAGTGACAATTCACCAATATTAATTAATGAACAATTGCCTCTTACCTCAAATCATTGAACACAAAAAAGAAAGATTAAACAGTGACAATTCACCAATATTAACTAATGAACAATTGCCTCTTACCTCAAATCATTGAACACAAAAAAGAAAGATTAAACAGTGACAATTCACCAATATTAACTAATGAACAATTGCCTTTTACCTCAAATCATAGAACACAAAAAAGAAAGATTAAACAGTGACAATTCATCAATATTAACTAATGAACAATTGCCTCTTACCTCAAATCATTGAACACAAAAAAGAAAGATTAAACAGTGACAATTCACCAATATTAACTAATGAACAATTGCCTCTTACCTCAAATCATAGAACACAAAAAAGAAAGATTAAACAGTGACAATTCACTAATATTAAAGGGATATTGTCTACCAGCTGCGTAATTTTTTCATACCCAAAATTATTGTCGATTTCCGTACCGACCTTCATAAAATGATACGATTTTTTGACAAAAAAGACCCAAAACTATCATTATCAGAATTATTGTCTGGATGACAATATTCAAATCTATTCATATGGCCTTCTATGTGAACACGTCTTGAGCATGCGCACTGTTTAGAAACAATAAACAACATGTGGTTCTTGGGCAAAAGAGACTGTCAATGCGTGGAAGAAAGCGGACTTTGACGGATTCAGAGAGAAAGATGAATAGAAGTGAAGTATCTTCCAAATGGAACAAATGCAGGATATATGTAGGGGATCAGTTGGACCGTTGCCGTTGGATGGAGCGAACTCAAGGAAGGGCTACGCGTCAAATCTCATGCTTGATTATTTTTTTAGCCGAGCATGTTGTCTTCTTTTCTCAATCGTTTTTCATATTTTATGAATTTTTGATGATGCCTATGATCATTTTCGGTAGATATTAATCAATATATGTAATTTTGCACCTGGCAACAGCAAATTATTGTCAATGAGTAGCATAAAACGGCCGTATTTGCGAGGTAAACAAACACAAATTTTAAGAGGCCAGCAAAGGGGAAATGGGAGTGCAAAAATGATATCAATGGCAATGCAGTTTATTATTATCAATTTAGAAAAAAATATCGAATCAATTCATTTTTAATGCAAGAATTAAAACTGTACATGGCTTAATGAAAACCCTATAAAGTTCTTTTTATTCAAGCAAATTTATTTCTTTGATATACAACATATAATTAGACTTTTAATTTTATCAAATTTCAACAACTTGGACATGAAACTTAGTTTTGGGAACCAAAAGTATATACCTTACTTTCTGCGAATTATCACTATAATGGAAAATCATTATGTATTTTTCAAATAAAAGCTTTCTATTTAAAGAAGCTTAATTTCAATTGCACTTTTAGTTTGGATCCTGTAAGTATAATATATAATTAAAAACTTTTTTTATATATGACTACAAAATTTTAATGAAAATTTCAGAAATGTCCTAAAATGCATATTTTAGACCATGGCTAAATGAAAATCATTTTCAATTCCTTTATGCAAACAAGTTTATATCTTGGGTACTGAAAATACATTACATAAGGTTTTAAGTACTTTTCAACCAGTTTGAACATAAAACTTTGTTATGGGAGCCAAAATTATATCTTCCTGTCTGTGAATTATCACCATAGTGGAAAATCAGTATGTATCTTTTATATAAAAAGCTTTCCATTTAAATAAGTGTCATTTCAGTAGCATTTTTAGTTTGGATCCTGTAAGTATGATACATAAACAAGGTTTTTAAAAAATAATATGAAGATCCATAGAAATTTGCAAGTTTCAGAAACTTTTCTATATATGTGACTATAAAATTTTACTGAAATGTCCTGAACTGCATATTTTAGACTATGGCTAAATGAAAATCGTTTTCAATTTCCTTATGCAAACCAAGTTTATGTCTTGACTATTCTAAAAACATTACATTAACTAGTTTTTTTACTACATTTCAACAATTTTGGACATAATTTTTAGTTCAGGGAGCCAAAATTATACTTTACTATCTTAGAATTATCAACATAGACATGATAGAGGGAAATCAATATGTATTTTTCATATAAAGGCTTTCTATTTAAAGAATTGTCATTTGAACTGCTTTTTATCCCCTCGCCAAAGAAGTTGCGAATGGATATAGTAACGCTACCGTCCGTCCGTCACATCCTTGTGAACACTCTAGAATCAACATCCTTCAATGAATTTTGACCAAACTTGGTACATACTTAGTCCTTAAGAGAATTTGAAACCCTATTGATTTTCAAGGTCAAAGGTCAAGGTCATCAGGTCAAATTTTTACTGCGTAACATCCTTGTGAACACTCTTGTCAACATCCTTCAATGGATTTTGACCAAACTTGGTACATACTTAATCCTTACGAGAATCTGGAACATTATTGATTTTCAAGGTCACAGGCTCAAATTTTTACCACGTAACATCCTTGTGAACACTCTAGAATCAACATCCTTCAATGGATTTTTGACAAAACTTGGTACATACTTAGTCCTTAAGATAATCTGAAATCCTATTGATTTTCAAGGTCATAGCCTCATAGGTCAAAAGTCAAAATTTTACCATGTAACATCCTTGTGAACACTCTAGAATCAACATCCTTCAATGGATTTTAACCAAACTTGGCACATACTTAGTCCATAAGAGAATCTGGAACCCTATTGATTTTCAAAGTCAAAGGTCAAGGTCACCAGGTCAAATTTTTAGGCGAGGGGATACGCCACGCTTTACCCTTGTTTAGTTTGGATCTTGTAAGTATGATTTATAAACAAGATTTTTAAGAAATAATGTGAAGATCCATAGCAATTTGCATGTTTCACAGTGTGTGAATTTAACAGTAGACCAATGGCCCATGTCTGTGTTAAAATCATGCAGATTTTTGAAAAATTATCTTAATTTTTTAGGCAAATTACTACAAAAACTGGTAATTTCAGACAAATGTGATTTTGTAGTGATCGATATTTGTACTTTTGATTTAGATATTCTGACCAAGGTATTTCTAGAGTAGAAGAAATGAGCAGCCATCACATTTCAACGAAACGGATGAAACTGGAGAAATCGAGTTCATTTGTGAACTCATTTGAGTATGTTCATATTGTTAAAGATTAGACATATTTTCATTATGTTTATAGGTAACATTGTCAATATTGTTCAACACAGTCACTTGTATAACAGTTTCCTATTAATTATTGTGGCTTGCATAGTGATACTACTAGAACTATATTATATAGGGATCATGTTGGCTTCTGCGTCATCGTTACATTTTCATCAATCCACAAGCTGAAACGGAATGAAACCAAACTGGGACAGAATTGACACACGTCTGGCGCACCAAATTTTTTCCTGGAACTTTGATGTAATTTTGTCTCTTTATATTGGGTTGTGTAGATGTGTGCTGGATACATGTATTTAGATTATAGATTTAATATAATTTTGAAAAGCTTTTTCGTTATACAGCTGCACATCAGAACCATATAACAAAATTTGTTTCGATATTATACACATACACTGTAATGAACAATTAATTTTTATTCTTACAGTCTCTCAATAGATATTACTGAAGAGGGCAGTGATGTTGGTGATGATTCTGACGATGGAGATTTTGAACCTAGCCTCAACTTCACTCTAAGGTTTGTCATGTTAATTTCATATGTTTCAGTTGTAACTTACATACTTGAAATTTTGTCCTAATAACAGAACCATGCATGATCATATGTCATAGGAGCTTTATTATACCCCCGCTCCACCGGAAGGGGGGGGGGGGAGGTTATACTGTTTTACCTCTGTCCGTTCGTTCGTCCCAAGATGTTCATAACATTTTTCTCAGTAATTATTTATGGCAGCAATCTGATATTTGGTCATAGGTTTCAGAAGGGTCAATCGAAAGTCGCAAACCCGCTGCGTTGTCCATGGTCAAGTCCGGTAGAAGTCCCATCCGATCCTTCATAAAGTGGACTTGTAATGATATGTTTAGTTGCTCATTCACTATACATTCGAGATATTCATCTTGAATTGAAAGTTAGGGCTCCATAGATCATAATCTCAATTCTATTGTTTTATTCTTGTGAATTACATTGTATGTATTTTTCTACTTCAGGTGGCAGAGAAGTTACAACAAAAAGACAGCTATTCCTATGTTCCAAGACTATTAAGGGTCACCATTTGTATGAGACTGCAAGATAATGAAGGAATGAATGAATGTGTGCAGTTGGAAGTAGATGATCCCAGAAGAATCTCGGTCCATCTTGCAACAATTCCACAACCTCCAACTCGGGATAATATTGTAGCATCTCAGAAATGCAGATTTGAAGACCAAGACAAAACTATTGACTATATTGTCGCATAAAATAAATTTAGATTGTCACTCTTTGTTTTTACTGGTCTAACAGAAGTTCTGCACATTTAGAACGGAAAAGTACCCAAGTCAGGATAATGGGCATTACAAATTGTCTAATGCACAATAATGATCGCACTCAGTGTGTTGGTCTAGTTAGTACAAACCAGGACAACTTTTTAGGACCTCACAAGAAACATCTCTGCCAAGTTTGGTTAAATTCTGTTCTGCTGTTCTCAAGAAGAAGATGAAAATGTTGTTTCCCATAGGGTTTCAATGCAAACTTTGACCTCCGCTGGTGGCCATTTTGAATTTTCAAATGGTGCAAACAGTAACAACACATGTTAAAGACATTCATAGGAACATATATACCAGATTTCAATTCAATCCCTTCAGCGGTTCTTGAGAAGAAATTTCTTGAAAATCGACCAATCAGAATTTTCAAAGTCAAATGGTGGTCATGTTTTTTGACGAATCTGCACAAAAGTAACAACTCTTGTGTAGGACCTCATAGAAAACATCTCTGCCAAGTTTGGTTTTGAATTCTATAAAAGACTGTCAGTCCATTTTAGAAGAAGTTGTCAGTGCTGATAGAACAAAAAATAATATTAAGATGGCAAAACTTTCAAATTAAATTTACAATTCCAACTGACCAACTTGTGAAATTAACAACTCATTAGGGTTGATTTATTTTTAATTTTTGGTGTTTTAACGCCATTTTCAGCAACATTTCAGCTATATCATGGCGACCAGTTTTAGTGGTGGAGGAAGCCAGAGTACCCAGACAACCACCGACCATAGGGAAGCAAGTGGTAAACTTTATCATTAGGGTATATATGGGATAAAATACAAAATATTTCATGAACAAGTTTTAATTAAATCGTCTAGGAATGAAACCCTTGTATTGTCCATATAGATCAGGATACTTGTCCCTAATTTTCCAAGTACAACAGCTTGGGATCACACATTTGACCCCAGCTCCAAGTCGACCATGTGCCCAAATGGTATACTGGCGGTAGGCTGCATACCTATTGGATCTGTTGTAATCCTCGTCATGGGGCATTACTACAAGTTCCTCTCAAAACATTCTAGCAACCCCCAACACTTCCTCATCAAGCACAATCCGATCAAAGTCCTGTAATAAAGACAAGAGATTTAATAAAAACAGAGTAAAGACAGATGGTTATACATTCATCTAGAAAAATGAGCCCTATTTAAAAAAGAAATATAATTCATTATAAGTGAAATAGTTTGCACAAATTCAGTTTAGAGAAATAAAAAAAAGTCTTATTTTGGAAGGAAAGATTTTCTCGTGGGACTTTCTTATGACCACAGTTTTATTTCGTTTTTTGTTGGTATATGGGAGAATCATTTTGGTCTTGCAAATTTTTTTATCAATTTACCCCTCAAGCTATTCAATTTTAATTTTATATTATTTTTTCCTAAACAATTATTTTGATTCTGAATCTTGAAGAAAAAAATTTGGCTGGACAGGAGAAAAAAATATATTCCGACTTGACATTTTCACAGTATAATCATATACAAAATTTTGAAGAAAAAAAATTATTCCAGCACTTCGTCAATCTAATTAAAATTAGATCTACGCATTTGCTCCCTATTTTAGATCTAATTATACCCCCGCTCCCCGAAGGGGGAGGGGGGGTATACTGTTTTACCTGTCCGTCTGTCCTTCCAAAATATTTTTCGTCACATTTTTCTCAGCAACTATTGATGGCAGAAATCTGATATTTGGTCACAAGCTTCACATAGGTATGCCATATCGTGGGAAGCGTTTTTGGAACCATCAGATTCCTACTTCCTGTTTGCTGACTTAGTTGGTTTTTATACACATTGAACATATATGCACATTTTTCTCAACAACTATTGATGGCAGAAATCTGGTATTTGGTCACAAGCTTCATATAGGTACCCCATATCATGGGAAGTGCCAGGGGTATCATAAGTGAGCATTAGATCACAGTTCACCTTGTTTTAATTAGATTGGCACTTCGCCGGAAAATAAGAAAATATGATTTCTGTGGCGTCTGAAAAAAACATTTCTACGGAGAAAAAACGTGACATAGCCCCCTTCAAGGTAAATGGTCAGTCCCATATTATTTTGCAGCAACTGTCTTGTGGAACTAGAAGTAAGGTTTCTTTTGTTTCTAATCCAGCCCAAATTTCTCTGAAACATTCCAGTCAATTAACAAATAAAACAACACTGGCTACGTCATTCGTTTTCATCAGACATGTATTTCACTGTGTTCTACATGTATGTCTCTGTTTTCATATTGTCGGTAAAACTGGCTAAAATAAATTAATTTAACACGTGTATCAAAATCTCAGGGAACAACTTCATAACTTATAAGAAGAAAAAAACTAATTTAGTTATTTTTAACGGCGGCAAAAATTTTCGATCGAAAATACGTAGTTGAGCTTGTCCCCATGGGGTGCCTCCTGGCATGTTTTCAATGGTTATCGTGGAAATATCGGCTGAATCTGTTAAGGCATGTAGTTTTCATTAAAGAAAATCTATTCCTGATACAGAAATTATTTATTCTACGTCTTTTAGATACAATCGGTTCGCAAATAGCTTTTTTCCTCAACTTTTATAGAAACTTACCTCAATATCCATGCTGCAGCATCCGGGCTACTAACATAAAAATAGATAAATAAATAGAGTTGACCTCATCCAGGTCAGTGCATAATTAATTAGCTTCCGGTAACGATGGTCAGCTTTTCTAGTCGAAAAAAAAACAACGTTTCGGAGCGTATTCGTCAATAATTCGGTGTTGAATCTTCATTTTATGAAGATCAGTACGGAAATCGACAATAATTTTGGGTATGAAAAAATTACGCAGCTGGTAGACAATATCCCTTTAACTAATGAACAATTGCCTCTTACCTCTAATCATTGAACACAAAAAAGAAAGATTAAACAGTGACAATTCATCAATATTAACTAATGAACAATTGCCTCTTACCTCAAATCATTGAACACAAAAAAGAAAGATTAAACAGTGACAATTCACCAATATTAACTAATGAACAATTGCCTCTTACCTCAAATCATAGAACACAAAAAAGAAAGATTAAACAGTGACAATTCACCAATATTAACTAATGAACAATTGCCTCTTACCTCAAATCATTGAACACAAAAAAGAAAGATTAAACAGTGACAATTCACCAGTATTAATTAATGAACAATTGCCTCTTACCTCAAATCACTCAACACAAGAAAGAAAGATTAAACAGTGACAATTCACCAATATTAACTAATGAACAATTGCCTCTTACCTCAAATCACTCAACACAAAGAAGGAGCATGAAATATGCTGATAGGAATCCATGACATGGCTTGGGACAGTCACAATAATGTGGCAGGGTCAAACCAGTAAATGGGATCCCAAACCACACTCTTTTGATAATTGAATTTCTAACAGCAATACAAACTATAAAAAAACCCAACCTGCCGATTTGCTTCAATTCAAAAAGACCGAACACTAACAAACAACATGGACAGTGTGA
The DNA here is from genome assembly GCA_963383655.1 of Bathymodiolus septemdierum. Taxonomy (NCBI): domain Eukaryota; kingdom Metazoa; phylum Mollusca; class Bivalvia; order Mytilida; family Modiolidae; genus Bathymodiolus; species Bathymodiolus septemdierum. The sequence goes on from OY726524.1 coordinate 9,892,663, forward strand.
TAGTAAAGGGCCAGTGCATGATTGAAGTTATGAACATAAATAGTTACTTTACTTAACATGGGTTCACATAAAATATATCACTGCAGTCTTATACAAGTCCTCCCCACCAAAAGATGCAGGCTTAAGAAGGGATATCAAAATCAAATGTAGAACTGAAGTAAATGTTTCCTCTCATAGATGTAATATCCCCCCACCTCCCCCTAGATCCAGGCTTATTAAGGGTGGATACAAAAATGATCATTGAAGTAATATGTCTCCCTCCAGATGCAGGTTTATTAAAGGAGATAAAAAAGAACCCCTGTATAACCTATGATGTAATATATTTTGACTTTTTCCCTCTTAAAATGTCATTATTTTGATGTTTTTCTAATCTGTATTTCTCTCTATTTCTCCCACCTCTTGTCTAACTCACACACTGCAGTATAAAAGAGATTCAAATTATAAATTAGCTTTTCAATTATTTACACCAAACTTGATTAATCAAAGTGGAAATAATTTTATAAAGACCTTAATCTTGCACAATATTGGTAGAGATGGCCAGTAAAATTATCAAATTCCACAGGGAACTCGACTGATCTCAGCAATTAGTAGATTTGAATGTGTAATTAAGTCTGCTTTTTTTCACAGATAAGGGTACCAAAGAAACCAATCTTATCACTAACGGAATATTCATATTGGTTTGCTAATCGAAACTGGGAAACGAAAGAAATTTAAGTCAACCAATATAACCAATAACTAATCACTGATAATAATTATAATATGTGGGATACAGGAATAGCTCCCTGTACATGTATTGAGTAATTTTTTACCGATATATTAGATGTTCAAAGAAAAATAAAAAAAATAATTATATTTAAAATCAGCAAGTATTTATGATTATTTCTTATTTTAAAAAATCTTATTCATATTTTACTTCATTTGTGGTCGTGGTTGTGGTGTTTAAAGCCACTTTCAACAATATTTCAGCTATATCATGGCGATCAGCTTTATTGGCGGAGGAAACCGGAGAACCTGGAGAAAACCACCAACCTGTCGCAAGTCACTGACAAAATTTATCATATACGGTTGTATCGAGTACACCTCATTATGAGAGGGATTCGAACTCACAACTTTAGTGCTGATAGGCACTGATTGTATAGGTAGTTGTAAATCCAACTACCATACGATCACGACCATGACGGCCCCATACTTTATTTGTGAAATCAGCAACATTGAAAATATTTTCTTTTAACAATTACTCACAGAATTATATACACAGGGTTTTATTTCTCTGATCCAAAATTCCAATAACAATTTCCCACATGATGTTTATTTCTTGTCTCATAAAAACCAGTAGATTTTATTTAGAAGATATCTCAGTGGATTTTATTTCGAGGGTATCTCAGTGGATTTTATTTAGAGAGTATTTCAGTGGATTTTATTTAAAGGGTATCTCAGTAGATTTTATTTAGAGGATATCTCAGTGGATTTTATTTAGAGAGTATCTCAGTGGATTTTATTCAGAGGGTATCTCAGTAGATTGTATTTACAGGGTGTCTGAGTGGATTGTACTTAGAGGGTATCTCAGTAGATTTTATTTAGAGGGTATCCCAGTAGATTTTATTTAGAGGGTATCTCAGTGGATTTTATTTAGAGGGTATCTCAGTAGATTTCATTTAGATGGTATCTCAGTAGATTTTATTTAGAGGGTCTCTCAGTGAATTTTATTTAGAGGGTATCTCAGTATATTTTATTTAGATGGTATAGTAGTAGATTTTATTTAGAGGGTATCTCAGTAGATTTTATTTAGAGGGTATCACAGTGGATTTTATTTAGAAGGTATCTCAGTAGATTTTATTTACAGGGTATCTCAGCAGATTTTATTTAGAGGGTATCCCAGTGGATTTTACTTAGATGGTATCTCAGTAGATTTTATTTAGAGGATATCTCAATGGATTTTATTTAGAGAGTATCTCAGTGGATTTTATTCAGAGGGTATTTCAGCAGATTGTATTTAAAGGGTATCATGTTCTTTCTTGTCTCATAAAAACCAGTAGATTTTATTTAGAAGATATCTCAGTGGATTTTATTTCGAGGGTATCTCAGTGGATTTTATTTAGAGAGTATTTCAGTGGATTTTATTTAAAGGGTATCTCAGTAGATTTTATTTAGAGGATATCTCAGTGGATTTTATTTAGAGAGTATCTCAGTGGATTTTATTCAGAGGGTATCTCAGTAGATTGTATTTACAGGGTATCTGAGTGGATTGTACTTAGAGGGTATCTCAGTAGATTTTATTTAGAGGGTATCCCAGTAGATTTTATTTAGAGGGTATCTCAGTGGATTTTATTTAGAGGGTATCTCAGTAGATTTCATTTAGATGGTATCTCAGTAGATTTTATTTAGAGGGTCTCTCAGTGAATTTTATTTAGAGGGTATCTCAGTATATTTTATTTAGATGGTATAGTAGTAGATTTTATTTAGAGGGTATCTCAGTAGATTTTATTTAGAGGGTATCTCAGTGGATTTTATTTAGAAGGTATCTCAGTAGATTTTATTTACAGGGTATCTCAGCAGATTTTATTTAGAGGGTATCCCAGTGGATTTTACTTAGATGGTATCTCAGTAGATTTTATTCAGAGGATATCTTTGTGGATTTTATTTAGAGGTATCTCAGCAGATTCATTTAGAGGGTATCTCAGTGGATTTATTTAGAGGGTATCTCATTAGATTTTATTTAGAGGGTATCTCAGTGGATTTATTTAGAGGGTATCTCAGTAGATTTTATTTAGAAGTAAAATAAGTCTGTCTTTCTTACAGCATGTCAAAACCAGTTGATTAATTTTGTAAAATGTTTAGATATAAGAGTTTTATAGTGAATACATTCAGCTGTAGGTTAATGTCAGGGGAAAGCCATATGTCTTTATACCAGTAACAAATAACAAGGAAAGATTACATAAACTATAAACATATAATTGTATCTAATGAGAGATCTATGTTGTATGTTATATCTAGTTATACAGTAAAACACTGACAGGTCTAGAGCACTGGGCCATATAAAACACTGACAGGTCAAGAGCACTGGGTCATATAAAACACTGACAGGTCTAGAGCACTGAGTACAGGTCATATAAAACACTGACAGGTCTAGAGCACTGGGCCATATAAAACACTGACAGGTCTAGAACACTGTGCCATATAAAACACTGACAGGTCTAGAACACTGGGCCATATAAAACACTGACAGGTCTAGAACACTGGGTCATATAAAACACTGACAGGTCTAGAACACTGGGCCATATAAAACACTGACAGGTCTAGAACACTGGGCCATATAAAACACTGACAGGTCTAGAACACTGGGCCATATAAAACACTGACAGGTCTAGAACACTGGGTCATATAAAACACTGACAGGTCTAGAGCACTGGGCCATATAAAACACTGACAGGTCTAGAACACTGGGCCATATAAAACACTGACAGGTCTAGAACACTGGGCCATATAAAACACTGACAGGTCTAGAACACTGGGTCATATAAAACACTGACAGGTCTAGAGCACTGGGCCATATAAAACACTGACAGGTCTAGAACACTGGGTCATATAAAACACTGACAGGTCTAGAGCACTGGGCCATATAAAACACTGACAGGTCTAGAACACTGGGCCATATAAAACACTGACAGGTCTAGAGCACTGGGCCATATAAAACACTGACAGGTCTAGAACACTGGGTCATATAAAACACTGACAGGTCTAGAACACTGTGCCATATAAAACACTGACAGGTCTAGAGCACTGGGCCATATAAAACACTGACAGGTCTAGAGCACTGGGCCATATAAAACACTGACAGGTCTAGAGCACTGGGCCATATAAAACACTGACAGGTCTAGAGCACTGGGCCATATAAAACACTGACAGGTCTAGAGCACTGGGCCATATAAAACACTGACAGGTCTAGAGCACTGGGCCATATAAAACATTGACAGGTCTAGAGCACTGGGCCATATAAAACACTGACAGGTCTAGAGCACTGGGCCATATAAAACACTGACAGGTCTAGAGCACTGGGCCATATAAAACACTGACAGGTCTAGAGCACTGGGCCATATAAAACACTGACAGGTCTAGAGCACTGGGCCATATAAAACACTGACAGGTCTAGAGCACTGGGTCATATAAAACACTGACAGGTCTAGAGCACTGGGCCATATAAAACACTGACAGGTCTAGAACACTGGGCCATATAAAACACTGACAGGTCTAGAGCACTGGGCCATATAAAACACTGACAGGTCTAGAGCACTGGGCCATATAAAACACTGACAGGTCTAGAGCACTGGGTCATATAAAACACTGACAGGTCTAGAACACTGGGCCATATAAAACACTGACAGGTCTAGAGCACTGGGCCATATAAAACACTGACAGGTCTAGAGCACTGGGTCATATAAAACACTGACAGGTCTAGAGCACTGGGCCATATAAAACACTGACAGGTCTAGAACACTGGGCCATATAAAACACTGACAGGTCTAGAACACTGGGCCATATAAAACACTGACAGGTCTAGAACATTGGGTCATATAAAACACTGACAGGTCTAGAGCACTGGGCCATATAAAACACTGACAGGTCTAGAGCACTGGGCCATATAAAACACTGACAGGTCTAGAGCACTGGGCCATATAAAACACTGACAGGTCTAGAACACTGGGCCATATAAAACACTGACAGGTCTAGAACACTGGGTCATATAAAACACTGACAGGTCTAGAGCACTGGGCCATATAAAACACTGACAGGTCTAGAGCACTGGGCCATAAAACACTGACAGGTCTAGAGCACTGGGCCATATAAAACACTGACAGGTCTAGAGCACTGGGCCATATAAAACACTGACAGGTCTAGAACACTGGGCCATATAAAACACTGACAGGTCTAGAGCACTGGGCCATATAAAACACTGACAGGTCTAGAACACTGGGCCATATAAAACACTGACAGGTCTAGAGCACTGGGCCATATAAAACACTGACAGGTCTAGAGCACTGGGCCATAAAACACTGACAGGTCTAGAGCACTGGGCCATATAAAACACTGACAGGTCTAGAACACTGGGCCATATAAAACACTGACAGGTCTAGAGCACTGGGCCATAAAACACTGACAGGTCTAGAGCACTGGGCCATATAAAACACTGACAGGTCTAGAACACTGGGCCATATAAAACACTGACAGGTCTAGAGCACTGGGCCATATAAAACACTGACAGGTCTAGAGCACTGGGTCATATAAAACACTGACAGGTCTAGAGCACTGGGCCATATAAAACACTGACAGGTCTAGAGCACTGGGTCATATAAAACACTGACAGGTCTAGAGCACTGGGCCATATAAAACACTGACAGGTCTAGAGCACTGGGCCATATAAAACACTGACAGGTCTAGAGCACTGGGCCATATAAAACACTGACAGATCTAGAGCACTGGGCCATATAAAACACTGACAGGTCTAGAGCACTGGGCCATATAAAACACTGACAGGTCTAGAGCACTGGGCCATATAAAACACTGACAGGTCTAGAACACTGGGCCATATAAAACACTGACAGGTCTAGAGCACTGGGCCATATAAAACACTGACAGGTCTAGAGCACTGAGTACAGGTCATATAAAACACTGACAGGTCTAGAGCACTGGGCCATATAAAACACTGACAGGTCTAGAGCACTGAGTACAGGTCATATAAAACACTGACAGGTCTAGAGCACTGGGCCATATAAAACACTGACAGATCTAGAGCACTGAGTACAGGTCATATAAAACACTGACAGGTCTAGAGCACTGGGCCATATAAAACACTGACAGGTCTAGAGCACTGAGTACAGGTCATATAAAACACTGACAGGTCTAGAGCACTGGGCCATATAAAACACTGACAGATCTAGAGCACTGAGTACAGGTCATATAAAACACTGACAGGTCTAGAGCACTGGACCATATAAAACACTGACAGATCTAGAGCACTGAGTACAGGTCATATAAAACACTGACAGGTCTAGAGCACTGGGCCATATAAAACACTGACAGATCTAGAGCACTGAGTACAGGTCATATAAAACACTGACAGGTCTAGAGCACTGGACCATATAAAACACTGACAGATCTAGAGCACTGAGTACAGGTCATATAAAACACTGACAGGTCTAGAGCACTGAGTATGGGTCATATAAAACACTGACAGGTCTAGAACACTGGGCCATATAAAACACTGACAGGTCTAGAGCACTGGGCCATATAAAACACTGACACGTCTAGAGCACTGAGTATGGGTCATATAAAACACTGACAGGTCTAGAGCACTGAATATGGGTCATATAAAACACTGACAGGTCTGGAGCACTGTGTATGGGTCATATAAAACACTGACAGGTCTAGAGCACTGAGTATGGACCATATAAAACACTGACAGGTCTGGAGCACTGAGTATGGGCCATATAAAACACTGACAGGTCTAGAGCACTGAGTATGGGCCATATAAAACACTGACAGGTCTAGAGCACTGAGTATGGGTCATATAAAACACTGGGCCATATAAAACACTGACAGGTCTAGAGCACTGAATATGGGTCATATAAAACACTGACAGGTCTAGAGCACTGAGTATGGACCATATAAAACACTGACAGGTCTGGAGCACTGAGTATGGGCCATATAAAAACTGACAGGTCTAGAGCACTGAGTATGGGCCATATAAAACACTGACAGGTCTAGAGCACTGAGTATGGACCATATAAAACACTGACAGGTCTAGAGCACTGAGTATGGGCCATATAAAACTGAGAATTTTATATACATATAAAACATAGAACTTTATATACATATAAAACAGAGAACTTTATATACATCAAGATTCCAGTTTTAAGACAGGAAATCACATGAAGAATAATAAAACGTAAATGTTTATTTTAGTGTATACAATGCGTTTCTAGAATAACCGATACAAAAAGTAAAAAACGAAAAAAACTTGATCTATTTTTTCTTAAACAAAGAATTCTGAAACCCTGTGTGTGGTTAATCTTTACAATATGTGTAAGTTTCATATTAAATGTTACATCAATATGCTTTTAAAATTTAAAGAATTACATATCTATATAACACCAGGTGTGCCCCCCTTCTTTGAGAAAGAATGAAACTTTACACTGCACATTGAGTGCATTTTTAAAACCCTGTTTTTTGTTTTTCTTTTACAGGAAAGCTGAATAATAGTTTATGTTAATATTGTTCTAAACCAATTTAATAAATACTTAAGTAAGTGGACTGATTTTACAGAACAATAACATCTGAATTAAAGGTCAGAACAAAGATTTTCCCAAAAGAGCGGAGACTGGTACATTTTTTTGCTTCTGGGGATGGAGGATACTGAATCTAGGCCAAAATATCCCAGAATTATATTTTAATTTCCCAGATATAAGGCAACCAGTTGTATCCCCTGGATCAGCCTATTGTGAGTACACAACATTTCAAAAATATTTTGCAACTGATATCCACCCTACACTGAACTCTAATTTGCTGTTTCCCCCATCAAAGTCCATCAAAGTTTGAAGAAAAATAGGATGGAATGCTATTTCATCAAAGTTTGTCCAAAATTTAAAATATTCTTTGACAGTGTCAACACTGTCAAAATTAGATAAAAAAAAATTTGTTCAAGACAATTTTGATAGTATCAATGGATGTTAACATGTAAAATGTATAAACAGTAATGTACGACAACATAAGGTACTTAGCCTTTTTCTGATATTGTAGATGGAGGGTTGAAATTTCTTGTTTGGACAAACCATTCTTCTGACAAAACTTTTGGGGAGTACTTTTTTTTTATATTAATTCTATAATCATGATAATATACACCACGATATAGCTGAAATGCTGTTAAAGTTGACATTAAACATCAATCAATCATGATAATATCATATCCTCCGATTTGTTTTGATGGAAAATCTAACAATGTGACAAAGATCTACTTAAAACCAAAAGACCAAAGAATCAACATCTAATACAAAATGATTTCCTTCATAGTAAAAGTTGCTTCTAAAACAGTTGATCAAATTCATCTAGTTAATGGTTCCTTCACATTCTAAATGATAAATACACATTGATGTAACATGTATTTCCCATTAATTCTCAGGCAATATGGATAATTAATAGGGGGTAGAGCTCTGCTGCTTGTACTCTTATGTCATAAATTGTAAATTAAATTCAAATAAAATCCTTCCTTTTTAGTTACTGTTTCATCTGGTTATAATCAAGGTGATGTAAGCATTTGTCATTATCAGTTTTCATAAGACACTTGAAAAGATCTTTTTTTCTTCTAGAGTTCCATCCTTTTTCTTTCTATTTTGAGCACAATCAGAGAACTTAATTTGCAATCTATTGAGAAAATGGAGAAAGGAAATGATGGCCTATTGTAACTACTTGATGAAATTAAAGTTAGAAACATTTGACAGAAATGTGTTATGGATGTTATAAGTGTTATGTTATTTCAATCATATGTTTTCATACTTTGTGCCTGCCTTTGAAAGATAAGAAACTTAAAACAAATATTCATTAATTTCATACTTGAAATAAAGATGGGAATTTTTCCTGGCAAACATTTATTTTTTATTCGAAAAAAATAGTACATTTCAAAGAATCAAAGTAATAATTTTTTTTTATCATTTTCCATTAAAAAAATGATGAAAATATCATATTAACTTTCACCAAAAAAATATTAGTTGATTCATGTTGTTTTAGTTCTCAACTTCTTCACAATGGGGAAATAAAATGGAAACTTAAACAGGTTCAAAACAACCTTGAACTGGCAGTGAGATAAAAACCCAAGAGATTCTACCTTCCTGGCTAGTAGTTATAACTATGAGTGTTCATTAACACTGCTATTGTACTATTCATTTTTGTGATAGTTGGCTGTCTTTTTTAGAGGAAGCAAATATGTGAATATGTGCAGGTTTTTTATCGTCTGTATATATGTATTGCCGTTGGTTATCCTATTATTAGGAGGAGAGAATTGAGATCCCATTAACCAGTTTAACCCTGTCATATTTTTGTGCCTGTCCCAAGCCAGGATCTAGATTTCCAATGCCATATGTCATGGTCTTTTTTATGTTCAATGATTTGGAGTGAGAGGTGGTTGTTCATTTTGCTGATATTGGTAAAATGTTGACCATCACTGTTTAAACTTTTTTTTCATAATAACTGTTAAAGTAGCTGACATCCTATTGATGTGGATGACGTAACCTCGTTTTGAGTTTGTGTCTGGAGACATTAACATTTGAGATCTGTATCGATGAGTGAACTAACCAGTGGTGCTATGCTCGAGGTCAAAAGCAATTGACCTTGAACCACTTGATCACAGAGGCCCCATTATTTTTTTGTAGGACGAAACTACTTGTCTACACAATTTCCAATACAAGTTTAACTTGATCCTAATTTATTCCCCCAAAACTAATTCCTTTTCTGACAAGCCTTGAGACATCTTCATATCTATAAATTTGCCATCAAATTAATCTGTCAATCATGTAATGCACCATATATATTTTGTCAGTAAATAAATATGATAAAAAACAGTATATAATGACAGATCTATCTCCCTCAAACATCAAATTTCTCATATTTAAGGGTCGATTAATCTGACGGTGCCTTTAGAGATAAGGAAATTATATCTACAGTAACAAGATAAAGTGATAGCTGATGCCTTAGTGGTGGTAGAGATAAAACTGTAGGGCTATAACATAGGAGGCAATCATAGAGTAATTATAGTTACTGATAGGAGAGGAGTGAGAATAGGGGGAGGGGATAACAAGATAAAGTGATAGCTGATGCCTTGGTGGTGGTAGAGATAAAACTGTAAACTGTAGGGCTATCACATAGGAGGCAATAATAGAGTAATTATAGTTACTGATAGGGGAGGAGTGTGAATAGGGGGAGGGGGTAACAAGATAAAGTGATAGCTGATGCCTTGGTGGTGGTAGAGATAAAACTGTAAACTGTAGGGCTATCACATAGGAGGCAATCATAGAGTAATTATAGTTACTGATAGTGAGAATAGGGGGAGGGGGTAACAAGATAAAGTGATAGTTGATGCCTTGGTGGTGGTAGAGATAAAACTGTAAACTGTAGGGCTATCACATAGGAGGCAATAATAGAGTAATTATAGTTACTGATAGGGGAGGAGTGTGAATAGGGGGAGGGAGTAACAAGATAAAGTAATAGCTGATGCCTTGGTGGTGATAAAACTGTAAACTGTAGGGCTATCACATAGGAGGCAATCATAGTAATTATAGTTACTGATAGGGGGAGGGAGTAACAAGATAAAGTGATAGCTGATGCCTTGGTGGTGGTAGAGATAAAACTGTAAACTGTAGGGCTATCACATAGGAGGCAATAATAGAGTAATTATAGTTACTGATAGGAGAGGAGTGTGAATAGGGGGAGGGAGTAACAAGATAAAGTGATAGCTGATGCCTTGGTGGTGATAAAACTGTAAACTGTAGGGCTATCACATAGGAGGCAATCATAGAGTAATTATAGTTACTGATAGGGGAGGAGTGAGAATAGGGGGAGGGGGTAACAAGATAAAGTGATAGTTGATGCCTTGGTGGTGGTAGAGATAAAACTGTAGGGTTATAACATAGGAGGCAATCATAGAGTAATTATAGTTACTGATAGTGAGAATAGGGGGAGGGGGTAACAAGATAAAGTGATAGCTGATGCCTTGGTGGTGGTAGAGATAAAATTGTAGGGCTATCACATAGGAGGCAATCATAGAGTAATTATAGTTACTGATAGGGAAGGAGTGTGGATAGGGGGAGGGAGTAACAAGATAAAGTGATAGCTGATGCCTTGGTGGTGGTAGAGATAAAACTGTAAACTGTAGGGCTATCACATAGGAGGCAATAATAGAGTAATTATAGTTACTGATAGGAGAGGAGTGTGAATAGGGGGAGGGAGTAACAAGATAAAGTGATAGCTGATGCCTTGGTGGTGATAAAACTGTAAACTGTAGGGCTATCACATAGGAGGCAATCATAGAGTAATTATAGTTACTGATAGGGGAGGAGTGAGAATAGGGGGAGGGGGTAACAAGATAAAGTGATAGTTGATGCCTTGGTGGTGGTAGAGATAAAACTGTAGGGTTATAACATAGGAGGCAATCATAGAGTAATTATAGTTACTGATAGGAGAGGAGTGAGAATAGGGGGAGGGAGTAACAAGATAAAGTGATAGCTGATGCCTTGGTGGTGATAAAACTGTAAACTGTAGGGCTATCACATAGGAGGCAATCATAGAGTAATTATAGTTACTGATAGGGAAGGAGTGTGGATAGGGGGAGGGAGTAACAAGATAAAGTGATAGCTGATGCCTTGGTGGTGGTAGAGATAAAACTGTAAACTGTAGGACTATCACATAGGAGGCAATCATAGAGTAATTATAGTTACTGATAGGGGAGGAGTGAGAATAGGGGGAGGGGGTAACAAGATAAAATGATAGCTGATGCCTTGGTGGTGGTAGAGATAAAACTGTAAACTGTAGGGCTATCACATAGGAGGCAATCATAGAGTAATTATAGTTACTGATAGGGGAGGAGTGAGAATAGGGGGAGGGAGTAACAAGATAAAGTGATAGCTGATGCCTTGGTGGTGATAAAACTGTAAACTGTAGGGCTATCACATAGGAGGCAATCATAGAGTAATTATAGTTACTGATAGGGGAGGAGTGTGAATAGGGGGAGGGGGTAACAAGATAAAGTGATAGCTGATGCCTTGGTGGTGGTAGAGATAAAACTGTAGGGCTATCACATAGGAGGCAATCATAGAGTAATTATAGTTACTGATAGGGGAGGAGTGTGAATAGGGGGAGGAGGTAACAAGATAATGTGATAGTTGATGTCTTGGTGGTTGTAGAGATAAAACTGTAGGGCAATCACATAGGAGGCAATCATAGAGTAATTATAGTTACTGATAGGGGAGGAGTAAGAATAGGGGGAGGGGGTAACAAGATAAAGTGATAGCTGATGCCTTGGTGGTGGTAGAGATAAAACTGTAGGGCTATCACATGGGAGGCAATCATAGAGTAACTATAGTTACTGATAGGAGAGGAGTGAGAATAGGGGGAGGGAGTAACAAGATAAAGTGATAGCTGATGCCTTGGTGGTGGTAGAGATAAAACTGTAAACTGTAGGACTATCACATAGGAGGCAATAATAGAGTAATTATAGTTACTGATAGGGGAGGAGTGAGAATAGGGGGAGGGGGTAACAAGATAAAGTGATAGCTGATGCCTTGGTGGTGGTAGAGATAAAACTGTAAACTGTAGGACTATCACATAGGAGGCAATAATAGAGTAATTATAGTTACTGATAGGGGAGGAGTGTGAATAGGGGGAGTGGGTAACAAGATAAAGTGATAGCTGATGCCTTGGTGGTGGTAGAGATAAAACTGTAAACTGTAGGGCTATCACATAGGAGGCAATCATAAAGTAATTATAGTTACTGATAGGGGAGGAGTGTGAATAGGGGGAGGGAGTAACAAGATAAAGTGATAGCTGATGCCTTGGTGGTGATAAAACTGTAAACTGTAGGGCTATCACATAGGAGGCAATAATAGAGTAATCATAGTTACTGATAGAGGAGGAGTGACAATAGGGGGAGGGGGTAGTGGATGGGTGTGTTCATTGATTAAACCTATTTCATTGTGTTCATGCAGTTTGTTTTGTGTTAATAAAATCAACAAGGAAATCTACTCCATAAAAATTTTTAATCATGTAAAAACCTAGAAACAATTTCCTTGATGCCATAACCCTTTTTATACCAGAAAATAAGCACAATATATCGTGACACAGTCCAAATTAAAAAAAAAATTAATCAAAAAAATAAATTGGCGACTTAATGAATAGCTACATGATTTACAAAACCTGCTTTAGTGACCACCTCTATTAAACAATAAGTTGTATTGTGTGACATTAATTTTAATTTCCCTTCATAGTGCATTTCATATCAACCACATCTTTATTTAGCAACTACCTGTTTTATGTGACCCTATTTCAATGTTCCCTTGGAAGGTCACATAAGACAGGTTAGATTGTACAATATACATTATTTGGGTACAAAAAAAACCCCAGAATACCGGGTACACATTTATTTTTTTGACATTGCTTTGTAATAATTTAAGGTAAATTTAGTTCCAATTCTACAAATTGACAACAATACAATACAATAAGCTTTATTTAAAGTCGGAAAACATCAAACATTACAACACAAGCTCTAATGAGCTTTTAAATCCAATATAAGAATATGCATATATAAACAATAAAACAAAAACATGCAAACAATATTTGTAAAAAAACAAAAAAAACCATTGTCATATTAATGACCATTTAATTGATCTTGGCTCATTAGCTAAATTCACTCACATATGAAAACTTCATTTTTGGCTCACATACATATATTTTTATGAAATCTTTATGTAGAAAGCAAGATAATACAATGTACATGTTTTCACTGACTTTTGCCAATATACATCACTATCAGTGTTCTCCAAATCTTTCTCAAATATAAACATATGCTCCCTACTGTATAAAGTTCTATCTACATTTTTTTCTAAACAATTTTATCACACTTTCCCTATCTCATTGATATTCTTAACAAAACATTTACTTTCCATCAATGGAGTTCAGGAATAACATACGCATACAAAACAACACTGAAGAATGTAAACACTTCTTTTATCTATGTGCTAATCTAGAAACATAATACTTGTATTTATTTATTGTCTAGAAATTATTTATAACAGAGGTAGGGAATCTGACCACTTCAAAAATTATTTACAAATATACAAAGATATAAAATAAAGGAGGAAAACTGATGAAACATTATTTGTTATCATCTTGTAATTAAATTTTGTATCTATGGTAATGAGTGATCTAATAGATATACTAATGAGTGACCCTAGTGTATACATTGATAACCTTCTAGTTCTTCTCCTAACCCTAGGGGTCAGATGAGGTACTTTGTGTCCATCATTGCCAGATGTGTATCATTTTTTTCTTATTTCATAGACAACCAAGAATGACTATTAAATCACCATTTTGGTTGAACTATGACAATTAAAATCTGGGTTTTCAGAGTCTGTTAAATCCCTCTTGAACAATCCTGGCTATGGGCCTGTCACATGAGTTAAGCTTAACATTTTAGAGTATAGAAAATCACAAAATATGCATCTTCTTCTGAGAAACCATATAACTGATTAAGATCACATTAGTGTATGTATGGTCAATGTGTTAAAGGATTTATTCCCCAAACTGAAAATCATCTTACACAAGCTATTAAGTGTCCAAGCTTTACTGATATATGACATTTTAAATTTATAGACTGTATGGTGGAAATTTATAAACTTCAAAAATGCTTTTAATTGTTTTATCATTACAAAAAAGCCTATGTAGAAAAGACCAATTAAAACTTTCGTCCAGGTAGAAAGATTATGAGGAATAGATCCATTTAGTCTTATAGTTCATGAAGAAAAAGTGACTTAAACCTTTAGTCCATGTAGAAAAGGTCAATTGGAACAATAGTCCATGTAGAAAAGGTCAATTGGAACAATAGTCCATGTAGAAAGCCTATGGAAAAAAGGCCAATTGGAACAATAGTCCATGTAGAAAGCCTATGAAGAAAAGGCCAATTGGAACAATAGTCCATGTAGAAAAGGTCAATTGGAACAATAGTCCATGTAGAAAGCCTATGGAAAAAAGGCCAATTGGAACAATAGTCCATGTAGAAAGCCTATGAAGAAAAGGCCAATTGGAACAATAGTCCATGTAGAAAGCCTATGTAGAAAAGGCCAATTGGAACAATAGTCCATGTAGAAAGCCTATGAAGAAAAGGCCAATTGGAACAATAGTCCATGTAGAAAGCCTATGAAGAAAAGGCCAATTGGACCTATAGTCCATGTAGAAAGCCTATGTAGAAAAGGTCAATTGGAACAATAGTCCATGTAGAAAGCCTATGGAAAAAAGGCCAATTGGAACAATAGTTCATGTAGAAAGCCTATGAAGAAAAGGTCAATTGGAACAATAGTCCATGTAGAAAGCCTATGAAGAAAAGGTCAATTGGAACAATAGTCCATGTAGAAAGCCTATGAAGAAAAGGCCAATTGGAACAATAGTCCATGTAGAAAGCCTATGAAGAAAAGGCCAATTGGAACAATAGTCCATGTAGAAAGCCTATGAAGAAAAGGCCAATTGGAACAATAGTCCATGTAGAAAGCCTATGAAGAAAAGGCCAATTGGAACAATAGTCCATGTAGAAAGCCTATGAAGAAAAGGTCAATTGGAACAATAGTCCATGTAGAAAGCCTATGAAGAAAAGGCCGATTGGAACAATAGTCCATGTAGAAAGCCTATGAAGAAAAGTCCATTTAGACCTATAGTCCATGTAGAAAGCCTATGAAGAAAAGGCCAATTGCAACAATAGTCCATGTAGAAAGCCTATGAAGAAAAGGTCAATTGGAACAATAGTCCATGTAGAAAGCCTATGAAGAAAAGGCCAATTGGAACAATAGTCCATGTAGAAAGCCTATGAAGAAAAGGCCAATTGGAACAATAGTCCATGTAGAAAGCCTATGAAGAAAAGGCCAATTGGAACAATAGTCCATGTAGAAAGCCTATGAAGAAAAGGTCAATTGGAACAATAGTCCATGTAGAAAGCCTATGAAGAAAAGGCCAATTGGAACAATAGTCCATGTAGAAAGCCTATGAAGAAAAGGCCAATTGGAACAATAGTCCATGTAGAAAGCCTATGAAGAAAAGGCCAATTGGAACAATAGTCCATGTAGAAAGCCTATGAAGAAAAGGCCAATTGGAACAATAGTCCATGTAGAAAGCCTATGAAGAAAAGGTCAATTGGATCTATAGTCCATGTAGAAAGCCTATGAAGAAAAGGCCAATTGGACCTATAGTCCATGTAGAAAGCCTATGAAGAAAAGGCCAATTGGACCTATAGTCCATGTAGAAAGCCTATGGAAAAAATGCCAATTGGACCAATAGTCCATGTAGAAAGCCTATGAAGAAAAGGCCAATTGGAACAATAGTCCATGTAGAAAGCCTATGAAGAAAAGGCCAATTGGACCAATAGTCCATGTAGAAAGCCTATGAAGAAAAGGCCAATTGGACCAATAGTTCATGTAGAAAGCCTATAAAGAAAAGGCCAATTGGAACAATAGTCCATGTAGAAAGCCTATGAAGAAAAGGCCAATTGGAACAATAGTCCATGTAGAAAGCCTATGAAGAAAAGGCCAATTGGAACAATAGTCCATGTAGAAAGCCTATGAAGAAAAGGCCAATTGGACCTATAGTCCATGTAGAAAGCCTATGGAAAAAAGGCCAATTGGAACAATAGTCCATGTAGAAAGCCTATGAAGAAAAGGCCAATTGGAACAATAGTCCATGTAGAAAGCCTATGAAGAAAAGGCCAATTGGAACAATAGTCCATGTAGAAAGCCTATGAAGAAAAGGTCAATTGGAACAATAGTCCATGTAGAAAGCCTATGAAGAAAAGGCCAATTGGAACAATAGTCCATGTAGAAAGCCTATGAAGAAAAGGCCAATTGGAACAATAGTCCATGTAGAAAGCCTATGAAGAAAAGGCCAATTGGAACAATAGTCCATGTAGAAAGCCTATGAAGAAAAGGCCAATTGGAACAATAGTCCATGTAGAAAGCCTATGAAGAAAAGGTCAATTGGATCTATAGTCCATGTGGAAAGCCTATGAAGAAAAGGCCAATTGGACCTATAGTCCATGTAGAAAGCCTATGAAGAAAAGGCCAATTGGACCTATAGTCCACGTAGAAAGCCTATGGAAAAAATGCCAATTGGACCAATAGTCCATGTAGAAAGCCTATGAAGAAAAGGCCAATTGGAACAATAGTCCATGTAGAAAGCCTATGAAGAAAAGGCCAATTGGACCAATAGTCCATGTAGAAAGCCTATGAAGAAAAGGCCAATTGGACCAATAGTTCATGTAGAAAGCCTATAAAGAAAAGGCCAATTGGAACAATAGTCCATGTAGAAAGCCTATGAAGAAAAGGCCAATTGGAACAATAGTCCATGTAGAAAGCCTATGAAGAAAAGGCCAATTGGAACAATAGTCCATGTAGAAAGCCTATGAAGAAAAGACCAATTGGACCTATAGTCCATGTAGAAAGCCTATGGAAAAAAGGCCAATTGGAACAATAGTCCATGTAGAAAGCCTATGAAGAAAAGTCCATTTAGACCTATAGTCCATGTAGAAAGCCTATGGAAGAAAAGCCAATTGGCCTATTATCCATGTAGAAAGCCAATGGAGAAAAAGCCATTTAGACCTAGTCTAAGCATATTATATATGGAGAAAAGGTGAATAGAGGTATACCGTATAGTCCTAAGTAGATTTAGTTTAGAGAAAATTACAATAATGATGTAATGACAGACACACAGTTTAACACTCATAACATATTTAGAAGAATTTGTTAGTTATTTTTATTACTATAGCAATTTAATCCTAGTGAAGCATGACCAACGATGGTAAAACATATGTTAAACACAAGTCCACAATATGCTGAACCAATAATAAGATAGTTTAATTAGGGAAGTCTGCCATATTTTTTGTTCTATCTGATCAAAGTAACTTAGATGTTTGACAGTTTTGTAACTGTTCCTAATAATTAAAACATTCATGTAATTGTGCATGTCTAAACAACAACTGTTGTAACAGACCTTTGACCTTTATGATGAAGTAATTATAGGTTTACATGATATACAGTGAAGAAACATCTTAAAATTAATTCTTCTTACTACTACTACATTTGTACAAATAAACATTAGATAAACATGAAGGGGTAATCAAGAATGGCCAATACAGTGTCACTGGTAACATTGGGTGGTATAGGTGTAAACATTACAGAAACATGAAGGGGTAATCAAGAATGGCCAATACAGTGTCACAGGCAACATTGGGTGGTTTAGGTGTAAACATTCGAGAAACATGAAGGGGTAATCAAGAATGGCCAATACAGTGTCACAGGCAACATTGGGTGGTTTAGGTGTAAACATTAGAGAAACATGAAGGGGTAATCAAGAATGGCCAATAGTGTCACAGGCAACATTGGGTGGTTTAGGTGTAAACATTAGAGAAACATGAAGGGGTAATCAAGAATGGCCAATACAGTGTCACAGGCAACATTGGGTGGTTTAGGTGTAAACATTAGAGAAACATGAAGGGGTAATCAAGAATGGCCAATACAGTGTCACAGGCAACATTGGGTGGTTTAGGTGTAAACATTAGATAAACATGAAGGGGTAATCAAGAATGGCCAATACAGTGTCACAGGCAACATTGGGTGGTTTAGGTGTAAACATTAGAGAAACATGAAGGGGTAATCAAGAATGGCCAATACAGTGTCACAGGCAACATTGGGTGGTTTAGGTGTAAACATTAGATAAACATGAAGGGGTAATCAAGAATGGCCAATACAGTGTCACAGGCAACATTGGGTGGTTTAGGTGTAAACATTAGAGAAACATGAAGGGGTAATCAAGAATGGCCAATAGTGTCACAGGCAACATTGGGTGGTTTAGGTGTAAACATTAGAGAAACATGAAGGGGTAATCAAGAATGGCCAATACAGTGTCACAGGCAACATTGGGTGGTTTAGGTGTAAACATTAGAGAAACATGAAGGGGTAATCAAGAATGGCCAATACAGTGTCACAGGCAACATTGGGTGGTTTAGGTGTAAACATTAGATAAACATGAAGGGGTAATCAAGAATGGCCAATACAGTGTCACAGGCAACATTGGGTGGTTTAGGTGTAAACATTAGAGAAACATGAAGGGGTAATCAAGAATGGCCAATACAGTGTCACAGGCAACATTGGGTGGTTTAGGTGTAAACATTAGATAAACATGAAGGGGTAATCAAGAATGGCCAATACAGTGTCACAGGCAACATTGGGTGGTTTAGGTGTAAACATTAGAGAAACATGAAGGGGTAATCAAGAATGGCCAATAGTGTCACAGGCAACATTGGGTGGTTTAGGTGTAAACATTAGAGAAACATGAAGGGGTAATCAAGAATGGCCAATACAGTGTCACAGGCAACATTGGGTGGTTTAGGTGTAAACATTAGAGAAACATGAAGGGGTAATCAAGAATGGCCAATACAGTGTCACAGGCAACATTGGGTGGTTTAGGTGTAAACATTAGATAAACATGAAGGGGTAATCAAGAATGGCCAATACAGTGTCACAGGCAACATTGGGTGGTTTAGGTGTAAACATTAGAGAAACATGAAGGGGTAATCAAGAATGGCCAATACAGTGTCACAGGCAACATTGGGTGGTTTAGGTGTAAACATTAGAGAAACATGAAGGGGTAATCAAGAATGGCCAATACAGTGTCACAGGCAACATTGGGTGGTTTAGGTGTAAACATTAGAGAAACATGAAGGGGTAATCAAGAATGGCCAATACAGTGTCACAGGCAACATTAGGTGGTTTAGGTGTAAACATTAGAGAAACATGAAGGGGTAATCAAGAATGGCCAATACAGTGTCACAGGCAACATTGGGTGGTTTAGGTGTAAACATTAGAGAAACATGAAGGGGTAATCAAGAATGGCCAATACAGTGTCACAGGCAACATTGGGTGGTTTAGGTGTAAACATTAGATAAACATGAAGGGGTAATCAAGAATGGTCAATACAGTGTCACAGGCAACATTGGGTGGTATAGGTGTAAACATTAGAGAAACATGAAGGGGTAATCAAGAATGGCCAATACAGTGTCACAGGCAACATTGGGTGGTTTAGGTGTAAACATTAGAGAAACATGAAGGGGTAATCAAGAATGGCCAATAGTGTCACAGGCAACATTGGGTGGTTTAGGTGTAAACATTAGAGAAACATGAAGGGGTAATCAAGAATGGCCAATACAGTGTCACAGGCAACATTGGGTGGTTTAGGTGTAAACATTAGAGAAACATGAAGGGGTAATCAAGAATGGCCAATACAGTGTCACAGGCAACATTGGGTGGTTTAGGTGTAAACATTAGATAAACATGAAGGGGTAATCAAGAATGGCCAATACAGTGTCACAGGCAACATTGGGTGGTTTAGGTGTAAACATTAGAGAAACATGAAGGGGTAATCAAGAACGGCCAATACAGTGTCACAGGCAACATTAGGTGGTTTAGGTGTAAACATTAGAGAAACATGAAGGGGTAATCAAGAATGGCCAATACAGTGTCACAGGCAACATTGGGTGGTTTAGGTGTAAACATTAGAGAAACATGAAGGGGTAATCAAGAATGGCCAATACAGTGTCACAGGCAACATTGGGTGGTTTAGGTGTAAACATTAGATAAACATGAAGGGGTAATCAAGAATGGTCAATACAGTGTCACAGGCAACATTGGGTGGTTTAGGTGTAAACATTAGAGAAACATGAAGGGGTAATCAAGAATGGCCAATACAGTGTCACAGGCAACATTGGGTGGTTTATGTGTAAACATTAGATAAACATGAAGGGGTAATCAAGAATGGCCAATACAGTGTCACAGGCAACATTGGGTGGTTTAGGTGTAAACATTAGATAAACATGAAGAGGTAATCAAGAATGGCCAATACAGTGTCACAGGCAACATTGGGTGGTTTAGGTGTAAACATTAGAGAAACATGAAGGGGTAATCAAGAATGGCCAATACAGTGTCACAGGCAACATTGGGTGGTTTAGGTGTAAACATTAGAGAAACATGAAGGGGTAATCAAGAATGGCCAATACAGTGTCACAGGCAACATTGGGTGGTTTAGGTGTAAACATTAGATAAACATGAAGGGGTAATCAAGAATGGCCAATATTGTCACAGGCAACATTGGGTGGTTTAGGTGTAAACATTAGAGAAACATGAAGGGGTAATCAAGAATGGCCAATACAGTGTCACAGGCAACATTGGGTGGTTTAGGTGTAAACATTAGATAAACATGAAGGGGTAATCAAGAATGGCCAATACAGTGTCACAGGCAACATTGGGTGGTTTAGGTGTAAACATTAGAGAAACATGAAGGGGTAATCAAGAATGGCCAATACAGTGTCACAGGCAACATTGGGTGGTTTAGGTGTAAACATTAGAGAAACATGAAGGGGTAATCAAGAATGGCCAATAGTGTCACAGGCAACATTGGGTGGTTTAGGTGTAAACATTAGAGAAACATGAAGGGGTAATCAAGAATGGTCAATAATGTCACAGGCAACATTGGGTGGTTTAGGTGTAAACATTAGAGAAACATGAAGGGGTAATCAAGAATGGTCAATACAGTGTCACAGGCAACATTGGGTGGTTTAGGTGTAAACATTAGAGAAACATGAAGGGGTAATCAAGAATGGTCAATACAGTGTCACAGGCAACATTGGGTGGTTTAGGTGTAAACATTAGAGAAACATGAAGGGGTAATCAAGAATGGCCAATACAGTGTCACAGGCAACATTGGGTGGTTTAGGTGTAAACATTACAGAAACATGAAGGGGTAATCAAGAATGGCCAATACAGTGTCACAGGCAACATTGGGTGGTTTAGGTGTAAACATTAGAGAAACATGAAGGGGTAATCAAGAATGATCAATACAGTGTCACAGGCAACATTGGGTGGTTTAGGTGTAAACATTAGAGAAACATGAAGGGGTAATCAAGAATGGCCAATACAGTGTCACAGGTAACATTGGGTGGTTTAGGTGTAAACATTAGAGAAACATGAAGGGGTAATCAAGAATGGCCAATACAGTGTCACAGGCAACATTGGGTGGTTTAGGTGTAAACATTAGAGAAACATGAAGGGGTAGTCAAGAATGGCCAATAGTGTCACAGGCAACATTGGGTGGTTTAGGTGTAAACATTAGAGAAACATGAAGGGGTAATCAAGAATGGTCAATACAGTGTCACAGGCAACATTGGGTGGTTTAGGTGTAAACATTAGATAAACATGAAGGGGTAATCAAGAATGGTCAATAGTGTCACAGGCAACATTGGGTGGTTTAGGTGTAAACATTAGAGAAACATGAAGGGGTAATCAAGAATGGTCAATACAGTGTCACAGGCAACATTGGGTGGTTTAGGTGTAAACATTAGAGAAACATGAAGGGGTAATCAAGAATGGCCAATAGTGTCACAGGCAACATTGGGTGGTTTAGGTGTAAACATTAGAGAAACATGAAGGGGTAATCAAGAATGGCCAATACAGTGTCACAGGCAACATTGGGTGGTTTAGGTGTAAACATTAGAGAAACATGAAGGGGTAATCAAGAATGGCCAATAGTGTCACAGGCAACATTGGGTGGTTTAGGTGTAAACATTAGAGAAACATGAAGGGGTAATCAAGAATGGCCAATACAGTGTCACAGGCAACATTGGGTGGTTTAGGTGTAAACATTAGAGAAACATGAAGGGGTAATCAAGAATGGCCAATACAGTGTCACAGGCAACATTGGGTGGTTTAGGTGTAAACATTAGATAAACATGAAGGGGTAATCAAGAATGGCCAATACAGTGTCACAGGCAACATTGGGTGGTTTAGGTGTAAACATTAGAGAAACATGAAGGGGTAATCAAGAATGGCCAATACAGTGTCACAGGCAACATTGGGTGGTTTAGGTGTAAACATTAGATAAACATGAAGGGGTAATCAAGAATGGCCAATACAGTGTCACAGGCAACATTGGGTGGTTTAGGTGTAAACATTAGAGAAACATGAAGGGGTAATCAAGAATGGCCAATACAGTGTCACAGGCAACATTAGGTGGTTTAGGTGTAAACATTAGAGAAACATGAAGGGGTAATCAAGAATGGCCAATACAGTGTCACAGGCAACATTGGGTGGTTTAGGTGTAAACATTAGAGAAACATGAAGGGGTAATCAAGAATGGCCAATACAGTGTCACAGGCAACATTGGGTGGTTTAGGTGTAAACATTAGATAAACATGAAGGGGTAATCAAGAATGGTCAATACAGTGTCACAGGCAACATTGGGTGGTATAGGTGTAAACATTAGAGAAACATGAAGGGGTAATCAAGAATGGCCAATACAGTGTCACAGGCAACATTGGGTGGTTTAGGTGTAAACATTAGAGAAACATGAAGGGGTAATCAAGAATGGCCAATAGTGTCACAGGCAACATTGGGTGGTTTAGGTGTAAACATTAGAGAAACATGAAGGGGTAATCAAGAATGGCCAATACAGTGTCACAGGCAACATTGGGTGGTTTAGGTGTAAACATTAGAGAAACATGAAGGGGTAATCAAGAATGGCCAATACAGTGTCACAGGCAACATTGGGTGGTTTAGGTGTAAACATTAGAGAAACATGAAGGGGTAGTCAAGAATGGCCAATACAGTGTCACAGGCAACATTGGGTGGTTTAGGTGTAAACATTAGAGAAACATGAAGGGGTAATCAAGAACGGCCAATACAGTGTCACAGGCAACATTAGGTGGTTTAGGTGTAAACATTAGAGAAACATGAAGGGGTAATCAAGAATGGCCAATACAGTGTCACAGGCAACATTGGGTGGTTTAGGTGTAAACATTAGAGAAACATGAAGGGGTAATCAAGAATGGCCAATACAGTGTCACAGGCAACATTGGGTGGTTTAGGTGTAAACATTAGATAAACATGAAGGGGTAATCAAGAATGGTCAATACAGTGTCATAGGCAACATTGGGTGGTTTAGGTGTAAACATTAGAGAAACATGAAGGGGTAATCAAGAATGGCCAATACAGTGTCACAGGCAACATTGGGTGGTTTATGTGTAAACATTAGATAAACATGAAGGGGTAATCAAGAATGGCCAATACAGTGTCACAGGCAACATTGGGTGGTTTAGGTGTAAACATTAGATAAACATGAAGAGGTAATCAAGAATGGCCAATACAGTGTCACAGGCAACATTGGGTGGTTTAGGTGTAAACATTAGAGAAACATGAAGGGGTAATCAAGAATGGCCAATACAGTGTCACAGGCAACATTGGGTGGTTTAGGTGTAAACATTAGAGAAACATGAAGGGGTAATCAAGAATGGCCAATACAGTGTCACAGGCAACATTGGGTGGTTTAGGTGTAAACATTAGATAAACATGAAGGGGTAATCAAGAATGGCCAATATTGTCACAGGCAACATTGGGTGGTTTAGGTGTAAACATTAGAGAAACATGAAGGGGTAATCAAGAATGGCCAATACAGTGTCACAGGCAACATTGGGTGGTTTAGGTGTAAACATTAGATAAACATGAAGGGGTAATCAAGAATGGCCAATACAGTGTCACAGGCAACATTGGGTGGTTTAGGTGTAAACATTAGAGAAACATGAAGGGGTAATCAAGAATGGCCAATACAGTGTCACAGGCAACATTGGGTGGTTTAGGTGTAAACATTAGAGAAACATGAAGGGGTAATCAAGAATGGCCAATAGTGTCACAGGCAACATTGGGTGGTTTAGGTGTAAACATTAGAGAAACATGAAGGGGTAATCAAGAATGGTCAATAATGTCACAGGCAACATTGGGTGGTTTAGGTGTAAACATTAGAGAAACATGAAGGGGTAATCAAGAATGGTCAATAGTGTCACAGGCAACATTGGGTGGTTTAGGTGTAAACATTAGAGAAACATGAAGGGGTAATCAAGAATGGTCAATACAGTGTCACAGGCAACATTGGGTGGTTTAGGTGTAAACATTAGAGAAACATGAAGGGGTAATCAAGAATGGCCAATACAGTGTCACAGGCAACATTGGGTGGTTTAGGTGTAAACATTACAGAAACATGAAGGGGTAATCAAGAATGGCCAATACAGTGTCACAGGCAACATTGGGTGGTTTAGGTGTAAACATTAGAGAAACATGAAGGGGTAATCAAGAATGATCAATACAGTGTCACAGGCAACATTGGGTGGTTTAGGTGTAAACATTAGAGAAACATGAAGGGGTAATCAAGAATGGCCAATACAGTGTCACAGGTAACATTGGGTGGTTTAGGTGTAAACATTAGAGAAACATGAAGGGGTAATCAAGAATGGCCAATACAGTGTCACAGGCAACATTGGGTGGTTTAGGTGTAAACATTAGAGAAACATGAAGGGGTAGTCAAGAATGGCCAATAGTGTCACAGGCAACATTGGGTGGTTTAGGTGTAAACATTAGAGAAACATGAAGGGGTAATCAAGAATGGTCAATACAGTGTCACAGGCAACATTGGGTGGTTTAGGTGTAAACATTAGATAAACATGAAGGGGTAATCAAGAATGGTCAATAGTGTCACAGGCAACATTGGGTGGTTTAGGTGTAAACATTAGAGAAACATGAAGGGGTAATCAAGAATGGTCAATACAGTGTCACAGGCAACATTGGGTGGTTTAGGTGTAAACATTAGAGAAACATGAAGGGGTAATCAAGAATGGCCAATAGTGTCACAGGCAACATTGGGTGGTTTAGGTGTAAACATTAGAGAAACATGAAGGGGTAATCAAGAATGGCCAATACAGTGTCACAGGCAACATTGGGTGGTTTAGGTGTAAACATTAGAGAAACATGAAGGGGTAATCAAGAATGGCCAATAGTGTCACAGGCAACATTGGGTGGTTTAGGTGTAAACATTAGAGAAACATGAAGGGGTAATCAAGAATGGCCAATACAGTGTCACAGGCAACATTGGGTGGTTTAGGTGTAAACATTAGAGAAACATGAAGGGGTAATCAAGAATGGCCAATACAGTGTCACAGGCAACATTGGGTGGTTTAGGTGTAAACATTAGATAAACATGAAGGGGTAATCAAGAATGGCCAATACAGTGTCACAGGCAACATTGGGTGGTTTAGGTGTAAACATTAGAGAAACATGAAGGGGTAATCAAGAATGGCCAATACAGTGTCACAGGCAACATTGGGTGGTTTAGGTGTAAACATTAGATAAACATGAAGGGGTAATCAAGAATGGCCAATACAGTGTAACAGGCAACATTGGGTGGTTTAGATGTAAACATTAGAGAAACATGAAGGGGTAATCGAGAATGGCCAATAGTGTCACAGGCAACATTGGGTGGTTTAGGTGTAAACATTAGAGAAACATGAAGGGGTAATCAAGAATGGCCAATACAGTGTCACAGGCAACATTGGGTGGTTTAGGTGTAACCATTAGAGAAACATGAAGGGGTAATCAAGAATGGCCAATACAGTGTCACAGGCAACATTGAGTGGTTTAGGTGTAAACATTAGATAAACATGAAGGGGTAATCAAGAATGGTCAATACAGTGTCATAGGCAACATTGGGTGGTTTAGGTGTAAACATTAGAGAAACATGAAGGGGTAATCAAGAATGGCCAATACAGTGTCACAGGCAACATTGGGTGGTTTAGGTGTAAACATTAGATAAACATGAAGGGGTAATCAAGAATGGCCAATACAGTGTCACAGGCAACATTGGGTGGTTTAGGTGTAAACATTAGAGAAACATGAAGGGGTAATCGAGAATGGCCAATACAGTGTCACAGGCAACATTGGGTGGTTTAGGTGTAAACATTAGATAAACATGAAGGGGTAATCAAGAATGGCCAATACAGTGTCACAGGCAACATTGGGTGGTTTAGGTGTAAACATTAGATAAACATGAAGAGGTAATCAAGAATGGCCAATACAGTGTCACAAGCAACATTGGGTGGTTTAGGTGTAAACATTAGATAAACATGAAGGGGTAATCAAGAATGGCCAATACAGTGTCACAGGCAACATTGGGTGGTTTAGGTGTAAACATTAGATAAACATGAAGGGGTAATCAAGAATGGTCAATACAGTGTCATAGGCAACATTGGGTGGTTTAGGTGTAAACATTAGAGAAACATGAAGGGGTAATCAAGAATGGCCAATACAGTGTCACAGGCAACATTGGGTGGTTTAGGTGTAAACATTAGATAAACATGAAGGGGTAATCAAGAATGGCCAATACAGTGTCACAGGCAACATTGGGTGGTTTAGGTGTAAACATTAGATAAACATGAAGGGGTAATCAAGAATGGCCAATACAGTGTCACAGGCAACATTGGGTGGTTTAGGTGTAAATATTAGATAAACATGAAGGGGTAATCAAGAATGGCCAATACAGTGTCACAGGCAACATTGGGTGGTTTAGGTGTAAACATTAGATAAACATGAAGGGGTAATCAAGAATGGCCAATACAGTGTCACAGGCAACATTGGGTGGTTTAGGTGTAAACATTAGAGAAACATGAAGGGGTAATCAAGAATGGCCAATACAGTGTCACAGGCAACATTGGGTGGTTTAGGTGTAAACATTAGAGAAACATGAAGGGGTAATCAAGAATGGTCAATACAGTGTCACAGGCAACATTGGGTGGTTTAGGTGTAAACATTAGATAAACATGAAGGGGTAATCAAGAATGGTCAATACAGTGTCACAGGCAACATTGGGTGGTTTAGGTGTGTGATGTTTAATGCCACTTCCAACAATATTTCAGATATATCGTGGCAGCCAGTTTTATTGGTGGAGGAAATCTGAGTAACGGTACACGGAGATGACCACCGACCTGTCATAAGTCACTGACAAATTTTATCACATAATGTTGTATCGCCTGAGTGGGATTCAAGCTCACAACGTTAGTGGCGATAGGTATTGATTGCATAGGTAGTTGGAAATGCAACCACCATACGACCACGACGGTCCCAGGACAAAGTCAAACAAAACAAAAAACACAACACAGAAATCTAAACAGATGAGCAACACAGATCCCACTAAAAACCTAAAGACAAAAGAAAACATCCACTTGTTTGTTGAAGAAAACCTACTGTTTTGTTCCTTTCACCCCTGAAAAGCATCCATTAATGGAAGTTCATAAGAAATTTGGCTGCATCAACATTTAAATGTTATATAAAACCATATACAACTCATTATTTTTTATCAGATACTAGATCATTCAAACTGAAAACTATTTTTAGGAAAAAAAGAATCAAATATCAAAAGTACCAAGTATAATCTCAATACAATGTGATGTCTGTACACAAGTACATTCTAGTTAACAGGTAATGTTAGGATACCAAACATATAAAGATGCCATCCATGATAAGAATAACTACATAAAAGTGGTGGGTTGTTTTTTAGCACCAAAGACGAGTAAAATCATGCAGATTACGTAGTAGTCTTTTTTTAATGTTCAATGATTTGAGGTGAGAGGTGATTGCTCTTTTTGTTGATAATGGTGGAATTGTTGACCATCACAGTTTAAGCTTTCTTTAGGTGAGAGGTGATTGCTCTTTTTGTTGATAATGGTGGAATTGTTGACCATCACATTTTAAGCTTTCTTTTCATAATTAATGCCAATGATTATTATTGTTTTTTTTTATTTTGAACGAAATAATATTCATGTGCTATTCATTCTACTAAAAAGAAAACTCTTTTTACCTCTACAAGAGATATAATTTCAAAATTCTTGTCTATGAACCTGATCTATTAGTAAGAAAGGATATGGATGTAAATTATCATGAGAGACTATCTAACATTACACTTAGATATAAATTAAAGTAAAGGAACAGCTTGTAGTGAGAAAGGATATGGATGTAAATTATCATGAGAGACTATCCAACATTTCACTTAGACACAAATTAAAGTAAAGGAACAGCTTGTAGTCAGAAAGGATATGGATGTAAATTATCATGAGAGACTATCCAACATTTTACTTAGACACAAATTAAAGTAAAGGAACAGCTTGTAGTCAGAAATGATATGGATGTAAATGAACATGAGAGACTATCCAACATTTCACTTAGACATAAATTAAAGTAAAGGAACAGCTTGTAGTAAGAAAGGATATGGATGTAAATGAACATAAGAGACTATCCAATATTTCACTTAGACACAAATTAAAGTAAAGGAACAGTTTGTAGTAAGAAAGGATATGGATGTAAATTATCATGAGAGACTATCTAACATTACACTTAGACACAAATTAAAGTAAAGGAACAACTTGTAGTAAGAAAGGATATAGATGTAAATGAACACGAGAGACTATCCAACATTACACTTAGACACAAATTAAAGTATAGGAATAGCTTGTAGTAAGAAATGATATGGATGTAGATGAACATGAGAGACTATCCAACATTATACTTAGATATAAATTAAAGTAAAGGAACAGCTTGTAGTAAGAAATGATATGGATGTAAATGAACATGAAAGACTATCTCACATTACACTTAGATACAAATTAAAGTATAGGAACAGCTTGTAGTAAGAAATGATATGGATGTAAATGTACATGAGAGACTATCCAACATTACACTTAGATACACATTAAAGTATAGGAACAGCTTGTAGTAAGAAAGGATATGGATGTAAATGTACATGAGAGACTATCCAACATTACACTTAGATACAAATTAAAGCATAGGAACAGCTTGTAGTAAGAAAGGATATGGATGTAAATGTACATGAGAGACTATCCAACATTACACTTAGATATAAATTAAAGTAAAGGAACAGTTTGTAGTAAGAAAGGATATGGATGTAAATGTACACGAGAGGCTATCCAACATTACACTTAGATATAAATTAAAGTAAAGGAACAGCTTGTAGTAAGAAATGATATGAATGTAAATGTACATGAGAGACTATCCAACATTACACTTAGATACAAATTAAAGTATAGGAACAGCTTGTAGTAAGAAAGGATATGGATGTAAATGTACATGAGAGACTATCCAACATTACACTTAGATACAAATTAAAGTATAGGAACAGCTTGTAGTAAGAAAGGATATGGATGTAAATGTACATGAGAGACTATCCAACATTACACTTAGATACAAATTAAAGTATAGGAACAGCTTGTAGTAAGAAATGATATGGATGTAAATGTACATGAGAGACTATCCAACATTACACTTAGATACAAATTAAAGTAAAGGAACAGCTTGTAGTAAGAAATGATATGAATGTAAATGTACATGAGAGACTATCCAACATTACACTTAGATACAAATTAAAGTATAGGAACAGCTTGTAGTAAGAAATGATATGGATGTAAATGTACATGAGAGACTATCCAACATTACACTTAGATATAAATTAAAGTATAGGAACAGCTTGTAGTAAGAAATGATATGGATGTAAATGTACATGAGAGACTATCCAACATTACACTTAGATACAAATTAAAGTATAGGAACAGCTTGTAGTAAGAAAGGATATGGATGTAAATGTACATGAGAGACTATCCAACATTACACTTAGACACAAATTAAAGTATAGGAACAGCTTGTAGTAAGAAAGGATATGGATGTAAATGTACATGAGAGACTATCCAACATTACACTTAGATACAAATTAAAGTAAAGGAACATTGCTAATATTGCTGTTCTACATTCACAGTATGTATTATCAATATAAAACAATCATTACAATTTTGATTAGTTAAAAACATTCCATTTTAGACCATATTCCATTGTGCATAATGCACATCCCATTTCTACCCCTGAAGTCTGCGGGGGGAAAATAGTTCAGATCTATAATACACAGGGTCTTTTTCACAAAAAGTTCAAGCTTAAAAAAAAATGCTTAAAGTAGTTGAAATCACCTAAAATTAAATCTTTATTAACGAAAAAGATAATAATAGTCAATAATGAAATTGACGAGAAGCATAGGTTTATGATGTTTAATGCCACTTTCAGCTTCAGTTATATCGTGGTGGTTATCGTTAAATAATGATCTGTTTATTTTCTGACTTATTATACTTTTTTACTACTTTTTTTTAATAAATATATAAGTATCGCTAAATAGTATGAAAAAGGATAAAAAGTCAGAAAATAATCAGATCATTATACACAGCCGAATATGGTAAATTTGAAAAGCAGTAAAGATTGACAATGTACATGTATCATGATAAGAATTTCAAAGAGAAGAAAATTCTGACATAATTCATTTATACCATTAGTTTTAACAACAATATAATACAACTCCAGAAAGTCTCTAAAGGCAGAAGGTGGTCAAAAGAATGTGTAACATAAACTGAGAAAGTCTTTATTATATACTAATGTCAACAAAGCAGATTAATCAGTTTAATTTACTATCACCAGTGACAGATCTTTTTCACCACATCTTTTAGCTGAATAAACATTCAAATGACTTCTCAGTAGCTCTGAGTCTGTTAAGTGCTTAATTATGTACTTCCTGTGTTAATATGAGAGTAATATAGAGAACTGTTACAGCATTTATTCATCTGTTACAAGGTGTACTGTTGTAGATACTCTCATCAAAGTAGTTTTTCTCACTGGGATATGAACTCCTTCACATGCCAAAGACATTTTGTAGCATAAGATGTTTATAATGTGAAAAACACAAAAAAAAATTCCGCAAAAAAAAAAAGAATGATTAAAACATATAAGAACGGTCCATTGAACACAGATGTCTCTGCTTCCAGTAAAAGTAAACAGGGTTATAACAGAGAAACCGTAAACAATATTATTTACAAAATTAAACTTGACCTGTGTATTGTGGTCAAAACATATTTGGCCAAATTTAAAGGAAGCTAAGTTCCAGTACAAAATCAAAACATTTGTAATTTTTCAATTAATTATGGGGCATAATTCAAGAGCCGAATTCGAAACTGACCAATGTATTGTGTCCAAAAAAATCTGCCTTTTATGGTTCCTGACAAAAAAGTGGCAGGGTTAAATTAGTTAATGGGATACCAATCCTCCCTCTCTTGATAACTAGTTAATGGGATACCAATCCTCCCTCTCTTGATAACTAGTTAATGGGATACCAATCCTCCCTCTCTTGATAACTAGTTAATGGGATACCAATCCTCCCTCTCTTGATAACTAGTTAATGAGATACCAATCCTTCCTCTCCTGATAACTAGTTAATGGGATACCAATCCTCCCTCTCTTGATAACTAGTTAATGGGATATCAATCCTCCCTCTCTTGATAACTAGTTAATGGGATACCAATTCTCCCTCTCTTGATAATTACTTAATGGGATACCAATCCTCCCTCTCTTGATAACTAGTTAATGGGATACCAATCCTCCCTCTCTTGATAACTAGTTAATGAGATACCAATCCTTCCTCTCCTGATAACTAGTTAATGGGATACCAATCCTCCCTCTCTTGATAACTAGTTAATGGGATATCAATCCTCCCTCTCTTGATAACTAGTTAATGGGATACCAATTCTCCCTCTCTTGATAATTACTTAATGGGATACCAATCCTCCCTCTCTTGATAACTAGTTAATGGGATACCAAACCTCCGTCTCTTGATAACTAGTTAATGGGATACCAATCCTCCCTCTTTTGATAACTAGTCAATGGGATACCAATCCTCCCTCTCTTGATAACTAGTTAATGGGATACCAATTATCCCTCTCTTGATAACTAGTTAATGGGATACCAATCCTCCCTCTCTTGATAACTAGTTAATGGGATACCAATCCACCCTCTCTTGATAACTAGTTAATGGGATACCAATCCTCCCTCTCTTGATAACTAGTTAATGGGATACCAATCTTCCTTCTCTTGAAAACTAGTTAATGGGATACCAATCTTCCCTCTCTTGATAACTAGTTAATGGGATACCAATCCTCCCTCTCTTGATAACTAGTTAATGGGATACCAATCCTCCCTCTCTTGAAAACTAGTTAATGGGATACCAATCCTCCCTCTCTTGATAATTACTTAATGAGATACCAATCCTCCCTCTCTTGATAACTAGTTAATGGGATACCAATCCTCCCTCTCTTGATAACTAGTTAATGGGATACCAAACCTCCCTCTCTTGATAACTAGTTAATGGGATACCAATCCTCCCTCTTTTGATAACTAGTCAATGGGATACCAATCCTCCCTCTCTTGATAACTAGTTAATGGGATACCAATTATCCCTCTCTTGATAACTAGTTAATGGGATACCAATCCTCCCTCTCTTGATAACTAGTTAATGGGATACCAATCCACCCTCTCTTGATAACTAGTTAATGGGATACCAATCCTCCCTCTCTTGATAACTAGTTAATGGGATACCAATCTTCCTTCTCTTGAAAACTAGTTAATGGGATACCAATCTTCCCTCTCTTGATAACTAGTTAATGGGATACCAATCCTCCCTCTCTTGATAACTAGTTAATGGGATACCAATCCTCCCTCTCTTGAAAACTAGTTAATGGGATACCAATCCTCCCTCTCTTGATAACTAGTTAATGGGATACTAATCCTTCCTCTCTTGAAAACTAGTTAATGGGATACCAATCTTCCCTCTCTTGATAACTAGTTAATGGGATACCAATCCTCCTTCTCTTGATAACTAGTTAATGGGATACCAATCCTCCCTCTCTTGATAATTGCATCTCCAATGGCAATATAGATATAAACAAATGATAAAAAATAACCTGCACGGATTTACTTCCACTCAATGATGCTTCCACTAAATAATGCACTATCATCGACATTTAGAAAAAATACTTTTACTGCAAATAGCTTAATTAATGAACATCAAAGTAAGATTCTGATATTTGAATACATTTAAATACAACACTTTAGAATCCAGAAATGACAGTAATTAAATGGGACACTGACAGAATCATCTTAAAAAGTGAGTGCACCATGACACTGCAAGTTCTCATTAAATTGTGATTCAAGATATAAACAATTGGCTAGATTTGTCTTATCAAAATTCAAAATAAGGTCCCAAAAAAATTTGGTAGGTATGTATCAAAAACTTTCTATTTTTCTAAATGTTTACTTATGTTATACAGGACAAGGATCTGACTTTAACAGTTCTTGTTCAAAAATAGTATTAAAAAGTTTAGGGTTAGCACTAAAAATGAGGGTTTGTAGTGTAAACAGAAACACAGGTATTTGTTGGTTTTATTTGGACTACTGGTTAATTCGCAGACCCTCAAGTAAAAAAAAATTCTACAAAATGTTAAATATCTTAGAAATATGAAGATTGAATTTTACTTAAAATGTTAAATATTGTAGAATTCTACAAAATACTAAATACTGTAGAAATATGAAAATCAAATTACTTAACGTCGGTTCTGATGTTTAATTCTTTGATGCATATGGATTCAAGAATAAAAAAAATATGTCTTCTACTTGCAAACTGAAAGTCAACCATTTTAATCAAGTTGTTTGTCAGGAATGAACAATTGTGAGTTAACAACTTGATAAACCATGAGAATTTGACATTGTATTTAAAGTCTTGGTAATTGTCAATCGCAATTGCTAAATATTCAAAGTGAAACATTTCTCAAGATTAATAAAAGAAAATACTTGTGACTCAACATTATAAATTGACAAACCAATATGAATTTAGCCAACATTTTCGGCCCATAAAGTTCATTAGATATTGGAAAACGTAATGACATTTTATGCCTTTTGCGTCTACAAATTTATTTTTCCATGTTCTGTGAGTAAATTACTGCAGATCGTAAAGTAATAAAATCACCCAAGCTAACACTCTGCCATGATGGCTATCTAATTCCATTATTTTGGACCGTGGCTCTGGACGTTGATATCAAGATAGCCTTTTGGCCAGCAATCATCAAACGTTAACAAGATATTTCCTTACTGGACATGCCATGATTGGCTCAGAGTGATTGCTTTGACAAATACAATATTCCATGGGAAAAAAATTATCATATCCGAGGTGACGATCTTTAATTAATACACGAAATAGTACAATGAAACTGACCAATTCTGATTTAGCGATTAATCGGCCAAGCGTAATAACCAAATGTTCTATTGTTCCAAATGTAAAGAACATGTGCAGCACTGCAGGGACGGCCTTTCATGAGCAAAAGTAAAATGTCCATAATAATCTACAACACACACGGAAGGAAATTGAAAGCATTATTCTCATGGGTATCCCGTCATTTGTTCATAAATTAATTATATTTGTTTTTTCTGAATTAATTTTGGGAATAAAGAACCACAAAGCTACTTTTAACAGAAGGGCTTTTCAGAATACAGATTAGCCTATGAATAATAACAAATTGATCCGAGGGAAAGAATGTCTTTGGGTTTAGTATCAATTAAGGAGAAAGTCAACATTAATTTACATACAAATATTCTAAACTAGATTCTCACATGATCTATATACCTCACCTAAGAGTAAAGATGTTTTGGTTTATAGTGATTAATGCCACTTTTAACAATATTTCAGTTATATCGTGGCAGTCAGTTTTATAAGAAGACTTTTTAAACTATCATAATTATATCGTATCAATTTTATGCTAAATTTTTATTTCATTAGGATTTTGACCAAACAGACTTGTCTTCTATTGCAGCCATTGTTAAACTTTGGACCTCATGAGTAGGACTCTGTAGACCCATAGCTCTCACATTTGTACAAGCTATCTTCTGTACATCATAAAGATACATAATGCCTTTGCTTGTTGTCAAGAAGAAAAAAGTTTCTTATTGTTACCTGTGTTAAACTTTGGACCCCAAGGACATGAACCCTACAGACACTTGGGCTTTTGTTTGTTTCTACTTGAATAGACACAATAACAGGTTCATAAAAAGCAGCTTTTAATATTTTTCTCCATTACAGTGTATGTTACATTTTAGACACAATAGATCTTTGGGATACATCAATTGTAAAAAACTTAACTTTATAATCACAATGAAAAACAATCTGAGTCCAGGTTTAAATTTTGTTTTTTTTCAAAATTTATCTGGACTGGGTTGTTTGTCAACAATGTTGACAAAAGAATTTTGATTGCTTTCATCAATGTTTTTGTAAGATAAAATAGTTCGTCATCAAAGTCTTCTCTATATACACAATGATAATCCTGTGTTGTTTGAGAGTTTATAAGATTTATTAAATTTTTCATTTTAATCCTTTGAATTCCTCCATAGAAACAGATGGTTAAAATTATCATCAAAACCTACATGACTGACTCAATCAAGTATATACCCATAATACAAGATATTATGACTTAAAATGGCAAACAAATATTTAGTAATCAAACATCTGGGTTTTTTATATAAATTACTAAAAATGTACCTGGTACAGTAATCCCCCTTCTTATAAGGCCATACCTTCTGGAATCCCCCATCCCCCTTCTTATAAGGCCATCCCTTCTAGAATCCCCCATCCCTTCTGGAATCCCCCATCCCCCTTCTTATAAGACCATTCCTTCTGGAATCCCCCTTCTTATAAGGCCATCCCTTCTGGAATCCCCCTTCTTATAAGGCCATCCCTTCTGGAACCCCCTTCTTATAAGGCCATCCCTTCTGGAATCCCCCTTCTTATAAGGCCATCCCTTCTGGAATCCCCCTTCTTATAAGGCCATCCCTTCTGGAATCCCCCTTCTTATAAGGCCATCCCTTCTGGAATCCCCCTTCTTATAAGGCTATCCCTTCTGGAATGAAAAAGTGTCCTTATGAGTCTCTCTTGAGGGGTTACACTTTAGTAGCATTTTACTATTTCGGTGCATCTGAAGTCTGGTGGATTAATAGGGGTAGGTCTTTGGTGGGAAGTGCCTTATTAGAGGGGGGGGGGGGGGGGGGGGACTGAAGAAGAAAGTCAACTACCTATTTGCACAGAAGAAATATTTTGTATTCGTGAAATCTTACAAAATATTTCCATAGTAAATCCAATTTTTTTTATCGCTGGTCCAACCCTTATTGATCCTTACTGGGATTCCTCAATGTATCTTATCAAATATTCATAAAGTTCCTGTAGTAAAAAGCCAATCAAAGCCAATCTTATGTAATAAAAACTCCACTCTATACAAACTAATTATCAAGCTGTTCACTTTGATCATCATAAATCTAACTCTACTAATTAGGGGATGGTCTCAGTCAAATGGTTTTACATAAATCTATATCGTAAAAAAAAACCTTTACAGTTGAAACAAAAGTATTCCATACAAGACAATAAACACAGATTAAGCAAACTTATTCCATACAAGACAATAAACTGCTGTTAAAGTACATTCAGTTCTCACGACCAGTAAAATTTTGTTCGTATCAGTAACTTTTTCAGTTTTTATTTAAATATACCGTATTTAGGGTTGTATAATGCATAGGATTTTGCCCAGATTCTTTAATTTGTAGGAGGGGTGCGCATTATAAACAGGAACAATGTGTTTCACTCTTTCCCACACCGGGAAATCACATGTCCGCCAATAAAACCCAACACATTTAATATTTTGCAACTTTATTGAAGATGAAAAGAGATAAATGGTTCTTAAATTCTCCCAGCAAATGAAACATGCTCAAAGGACTGAAAAATATATATGATTGATATTTAATTCTTACATTTCCGACGACGATTTTTCTAAAAGTCCATGCGCATTATAGACATGATTTTCAAGGCCAAGAGGGGATGCGTATTATGCACCAATGCGCATTATACAACCCTAAATACGGTATATATAAAAATTAAATTCAAGAGTTTGGTTCAGACCAGTAAATTCAAATTTTCATTTCGGGGACAGTACATTTCAAACTAGTCTGTTTGACCTTATAACCGCAGTTAAAGTACATTTCATATGACTCCGTTTGACATGCACTATCGCATCAATATTCAGCAAGTCATTAGCCTGCCATCAAACAATAATACAATGATACCTAATTGATATACAGGGTTCAATGTACATGTAGATATAATTGGATTTCAACTAAAACAAGTGATCAGTTAAATGGAACCTAATTGATGTATAAGGTCCAGTGGAGATATTGGTTGGGTTTTGAGTTACAGGTAAATTGAAAGATTGTTTTTTAACGACATGTGAGAACTTTATCAGCAATATTATGGTGAGAACAAGTTACATTTCAATAAGAGGATAACGATGTCTGTTTTGTACTATTCTAATAGGATTGCTTAGATTTTAATAGTGCTAGCTCACTGAAACAACAGTCGGCTGGTAGACATGTTTCTCCAGATATATTATCTTGATTCTGAGCTGACTAGTCTCTGCTTTTACTCCTTAATGATGCATGCTTAGCTAAGAAGCACCAAATATCAATTTTATAGTCTTTAGTTTGACACTACCAGGGTTCAAACCCATGATCTACAGAATCTTGAGGAAAGTATACACTGATCATCACAAAGGCAGTTTTGTTCTCTCTCAACTAAATCAAATAAAAATGAGAAATTAATAAAAAAAATAAATTAATAAATAATTCCTCGAAAGTCCATAGGTCATGAATGCCCCCACTTCCTGCTAAAGTAAATGTGTCCATAGGTCATGAATGCCCCTACTTCCTGCTAAAGTAAATGTGTCCATAGGTCATGAATGCCCCCACTTCCTGCTAAAGTAAATGTGTCCATAGGTCATGAATGCCCCCACTTCCTGCTAAAGTAAATGTGTCCATAGGTCATGAATGCCCCCACTTCCTGCTAAAGTAAATGTGTCCATAGGTCATGAATTCCCTTACTTCCTGTTAAAGTAAATGTGTCCATAGGTCATGAATGCCCCTACTTCCTGTTAAAGTAAATGTGTCCATAGGTCATGAATGCCCCTACTTCCTGCTAAAGTAAATGTGTCCATAGGTCATGAATGCCCCTACTTCCTGTTAAAGTAAATGTGTCATAGGTCATGAATGCCCCTACTTCCTGCTAAAGTAAATGTGTCCATAGTTCATGAATGCTCCCACTTCCTGTTAAAGTAAATGTGTCCATAGGTCATGAATGCCCCTACTTCCTGTTAAAGTAAATAGGACATAACTCCAGTATGGAAAAAGTAGTGAAGTCCAAAATCAAACTTGGCCTTCCTTTAATGGTCCCTGACCTTGTGTATAACAGAACTTGGCCTTCCTTTAATGGTCCCTGACCTTGTGTATAACAGAACTTGGCCTTCCTTTAATGGTCCTTGACCTTGTGTATAACAGGGTACATTTAAAATGATTTGCTTAAGGGGAACTTAAGTTATTTATGATTAAGTTAAGAGGAAACCAATTACAGGACATTCAGACATGGGTAAATCTGTAAAAATGTCCTCGATGATAGTGGCGGAGGAATAAAAAAAATTATTTGACAATTACAAACGGATGATGAATAACAGACATTAGGCATTGAAAATTGCTTAAATGGTAAGTTAGTAAAAGTATAAAATTCAACTTGGATGTTGATACTTTTGTATTATTAAGGTATTACTTACTTGTCTGTTCCTCTTTCAATAGCTTGATGAGCCCAGTAACTAAAGGTCCCCATGGTACCAGACAAAAGGTCCCCTTGCCCACCACATCTTCTTGGTCCCCCTTCACTGCAGCATACTAAAACTAAAAAGAAACAGATACAGCATTAATACCCACAACTATATAACTATAGCCATATAACCACAATATATGTTTTATTGTTAATAGTGACTTACCAACCACACTGGATCTAGAGTCTATACAGACTGATATAGTTAACACAGATCTATAGTCTATACAGACTGATATAGTTAACATAGACCTAGAGTTTATACAGATCTATAGTCTATACAGACTGATATAGTTAACACAGATCTATAGTCTATACAGACTGATATAGTTAACATAGACCTAGAGTTTATACAGATCTATAGTCTATACAGACTGATATAGTTAACACAGATCTAGAGTTTATACAGATCTATAGTCTATACAGACTGATATAGTTAACACAGACCTAGAGTCTATACAGACTGATATAGTTAACACAGACCTAGTGTCTATACAGACTGATATAGTTAACACAGACCTAGAGTTTATATAGATCTATAGTCTATACAGACTGATATAGTTAACACAGACCTAGAGTTTATACAGACTGATATAGTTAACACAGACCTAGAGTTTATACAGATCTATAGTCTATACAGACTGATATAGTTAACACAGACCTAGAGTTTATACAGACTGATATAGTTAACACAGACCTAGAGTTTATACAGATCTATAGTCTATACAGACTGATATAGTTAACACAGATCTAGAGTTTATACAGATCTATAGTCTATACAGACTGATATAGTTAACACAGACCTAGAGTTTATACAGACTGATATAGTTAACACAGACCTAGAGTTTATACAGATCTATAGTCTATACAGACTGACATAGTTAACACAGACCTAGAGTTTATACAGATCTATAGTCTATACAGACTGATATAGTTAACACAGACCTAGAGTTTATACAGATCTATAGTCTATACAGATTGATATAGTTAACACAGACCTAGAGTTTATACAGATCTATAGTCTATACAGACTGATATAGTTAACACAGACCTAGTGTTTATACAGATCTATAGTCTATACAGACTGATATAGTTAACACAGACCTAGAGTTTATACAGACTGATATAGTTAACATAGACCTAGAGTTTATACAGATCTATAGTCTATACAGACTGATATAGTTAACACAGACCTAGAGTTTATACAGACTGATATAGTTAACATAGACCTAGAGTTTATACAGATCTATAGTCTATACAGACTGATATAGTTAACACAGACCTAGAGTTTATACAGACTGATATAGTTAACACAGACCTAGAGTTTATACAAATCTATAGTCTATACAGACCTAGAGTTTATACAGACTGATATAGTTAACACAGACCTAGAGTTTATACAGATCTATAGTCTATACAGACTGACATAGTTAACACAGACCTAGAATTTATACAGATCTATATTCTACACAGAGTTATAGTCCATATATACTTAGTGTACACAGACAGATAGTCTACACAGGCCTTAACAGTCCACACAGATTTATAGAACGAACATACATTTAGTCCACACAGACTTATAGTTAATATAGACCACAACTGACAGATGCACAAGTCCATAAAGACCTATTGCATCAGTGGTGTAATGGTTTGCATGCTTGCCTCAAGTGCTGTAGATCGTGGGTTCGAACCTCGGACAGGTCAAACTAAAGCCCCGGACAGGTCAAACTAAAGCCCCAGACAGTTCAAACTAAAGCCCCGGACAGGTCAAACTAAAGCCCCGGACAGCTCAAACTAAAGTCCTGGACAGGTCAAACTAAAGCCCCGGACAGCTCAAACTAAAGCCCTGGACAGGTCAAACTAAAGCCCCGGACAGGTCAAACTAAAACCCCGGACAGGTCAAACTAAAGCCCCGGACAGGTCAAACTAAAGCCCCGGACAGGTCAAACTAAAGCCCCGGACAGGTCAAACTAAAGCCCCAGACAGGTCAAACTAAAGCCCCGGACAGGTCAAACGAAAGCCCCGGACAGGTCAAACTAAAGCCCCGGACAGCTCAAACTAAAGTCCTGGACAGGTCAAACTAAAGCCCCGGACAGCTCAAACTAAAGCCCCGGACAGGTCAAACTAAAGCCCCGGACAGGTCAAACTAAAGCCCCGGACAGGTCAAACTAAAGCCCCGGACAGGTCAAACTAAAGCCCCGGACAGGTCAAACTAAAGCCCCGGACAGGTCAAACTAAAGCCCCGGACAGGTCAAACGAAAGCCCCGGACAGGTCAAACTAAAGCCCCGGACAGGTCAAACTAAAGCCCCAGACAGGTCAAACTAAAGCCCCAGACAAGTCAAACTAAAGCCCCCGACAGGTCAAACTAAAGCCCTCGACAGGTCAAACTAAAGCCTCAGACAGGTCAAACTAAAGCCCTGGACAGGTCAAACTAAAGCCGCAGACAGGTCAAACTAAAGCCCCGGACAAGTCAAACTAAAGCCCTGGACAAGTCAAACTAAAGCCCTGGACAGGTCAAACTAAAGCCCCGGACAGGTCAAACTAAAGCCCCAGACAGGTCAAACTAAAGCCCTGGACAGGTCAAACTAAAGCCCTGGACAAGTCAAACTAAAGCCCTGGACAGTTCAAACTAAAGCTCCGGACAGGTCAAACTAAAGCCCCAGACAGGTCAAACTAAAGCCCCGGACAGCTCAAACTAAAGTCCCGGACAGCTCAAACTAAAGCCCCAGACAGGTCAAACTAAAGCCCCGGACAGCTCAAACTAAAGCCCCGGACAGGTCAAACTAAAGCCCCGGACAGGTCAAACTAAAGCCCCGGACAGGTCAAACTAAAGCCCCGGACAGGTCAAACTAAAGCCCCGGACAGGTCAAACTAACGCCCCAGACAGGTCAAACTAAAGCCCCAGACAGGTCAAACTAAAGCCCTGGACAGGTCAAACTAAAGCCCCAGACAGGTCAAACTAAAGTCCCGGACAGGTCAAACTAAAGCCCCAGACAGGTCAAACTAAAGCCCTGGACAGGTCAAACAAAAGCCCCAGACAGGTCAAACTAAAACCCCAGACAGGTCAAACTAAAGCCCTCGACAGGTCAAACTAAAGCCTCAGACAGGTCAAACTAAAGCCCTGGACAGGTCAAACTAAAGCCCCAGACAGGTCAAATTAAAGCCCCGGACAAGTCAAACTAAAGCCCTGGACAGCTCAAACTAAAGTCCTGGACAGGTCAAACTAAAGCCCCGGACAGCTCAAACTAAAGCCCCGGACAGGTCAAACTAAAGCCCCGGACAGGTCAAACTAAAACCCCGGACAGGTCAAACTAAAGCCCCGGACAGGTCAAACTAAAGCCCCGGACAGGTCAAACTAAAGCCCCGGACAGGTCAAACTAAAGCCCCAGACAGGTCAAACTAAAGCCCCGGACAGGTCAAACGAAAGCCCCGGACAGGTCAAACTAAAGCCCCGGACAGCTCAAACTAAAGTCCCGGACAGGTCAAACTAAAGCCCCGGACAGCTCAAACTAAAGCCCCGGACAGGTCAAACTAAAGCCCCGGACAGGTCAAACTAAAGCCCCGGACAGGTCAAACTAAAGCCCCGGACAGGTCAAACTAAAGCCCCGGACAGGTCAAACTAAAGCCCCGGACAGGTCAAACTAAAGCCCCGGACAGGTCAAACTAAAGCCCCGGACAGGTCAAACGAAAGCCCCGGACAGGTCAAACTAAAGCCCCAGACAGGTCAAACTAAAGCCCCAGACAGGTCAAACTAAAGCCCCAGACAGGTCAAACTAAAGCCCTCGACAGGTCAAACTAAAGCCTCAGACAGGTCAAACTAAAGCCCTGGACAGGTCAAACTAAAGCCGCAGACAGGTCAAACTAAAGCCCCGGACAAGTCAAACTAAAGCCCTGGACAAGTCAAACTAAAGCCCTGGACAGGTCAAACTAAAGCCCCGGACAGGTCAAACTAAAGCCCCAGACAGGTCAAACTAAAGCCCTGGACAGGTCAAACTAAAGCCCTGGACAAGTCAAACTAAAGCCCTGGACAGTTCAAACTAAAGCTCCGGACAGGTCAAACTAAAGCCCCAGACAGGTCAAACTAAAGCCCCGGACAGCTCAAACTAAAGTCCCGGACAGCTCAAACTAAAGCCCCAGACAGGTCAAACTAAAGCCCCGGACAGCTCAAACTAAAGCCCCGGACAGGTCAAACTAAAGCCCCGGACAGGTCAAACTAAAGCCCCGGACAGGTCAAACTAAAGCCCCGGACAGGTCAAACTAAAGCCCCGGACAGGTCAAACTAACGCCCCAGACAGGTCAAACTAAAGCCCCAGACAGGTCAAACTAAAGCCCTGGACAGGTCAAACTAAAGCCCCAGACAGGTCAAACTAAAGTCCCGGACAGGTCAAACTAAAGCCCCAGACAGGTCAAACTAAAGCCCTGGACAAGTCAAACTAAAGCCCTGGACAAGTCAAACTAAAGCCCTGGACAAGTCAAACTAAAGCCCTGGACAGGTCAAACTAAAGCCCCAGACAGGTCAAACTAAAGCCCTGGACAGGTCAAACTAAAGCCCTGGACAAGTCAAACTAAAGCCCTGGACAGGTCAAACTAAAGCCCCAGACAGGTCAAACTAAAGCCCTGGACAAGTCAAACTAAAGCCCCAGACAGGTCAAACTAAAGCCCTGGACAAGTCAAACAAAAGCCCCGGACAGGTCAAACTAAAGCCCCGGACAGGTCAAACTAAAGCCCTGGACAAGTCAAACTAAAGCCCCGGACAGGTCAAACTAAAGCCCCGGACAGGTCAAACTAAAGCCCTGGACAAGTCAAACTAAAGCCCTGGACAGGTCAAACTAAAGCCCTGGACAAGTCAAACTAAAGCCCTGGACAGGTCAAACTAAAGCCCTGGACTGGTCAAACTAAAGCCCTGGACAAGTCAAACTAAAGCCCTGAACAGGTCAAACTAAAGCCCTGGACAGGTCAAACTAAAGCCCTGGACAGGTCAAACTAAAGCCCTGGACAGGTCAAACTAAAGCCCTGGACAGGTCAAACTAAAGCCCTGGACAGGTCAAACTAAAGCCCTGGACAGGTCAAACTAAAGCC
This sequence comes from Bathymodiolus septemdierum, assembly GCA_963383655.1. Taxonomy (NCBI): domain Eukaryota; kingdom Metazoa; phylum Mollusca; class Bivalvia; order Mytilida; family Modiolidae; genus Bathymodiolus; species Bathymodiolus septemdierum. The sequence goes on from OY726524.1 coordinate 9,937,016, forward strand.
CCAGACAGGTCAAACTAAAGCCCTGGACAGGTCAAACTAAAGCCCTGGACAAGTCAAACTAAAGCCCTGGACAGGTCAAACTAAAGCCCCAGACAGGTCAAACTAAAGCCCTGGACAAGTCAAACTAAAGCCCCAGACAGGTCAAACTAAAGCCCTGGACAAGTCAAACAAAAGCCCCGGACAGGTCAAACTAAAGCCCCGGACAGGTCAAACTAAAGCCCCGGACAGGTCAAACTAAAGCCCCGGACAAGTCAAACTAAAGCCCCGGACAGGTCAAACTAAAGCCCCGGACAGGTCAAACTAAAGCCCTGGACAAGTCAAACTAAAGCCCTGGACAAGTCAAACTAAAGCCCTGAACAGGTCAAACTAAAGCCCTGGACAGGTCAAACTAAAGCCCTGGACAAGTCAAACTAAAGCCCTGGACAAGTCAAACTAAAGCCTATAAGATTGGTATTTACTGCTTCTCTACGTAGCATTATGAAGTATGAGTAAAGACTGGTTGTTTAGAAATAATGGGTGCTCATAGAGAGCAGATGGCCTTTATATATACAAGTTAAAATTATACACTATTCAAGTTAGGATATACAAGTTAAAATTATTTGCACTATTCATTAATGGAGAAAATGAGGCTACTCTTTATAGATAATGATTTGCTATAAAGCAGTGTCCTTTAAGGCAGGTTTGACTGTACAATCAGACATATAGTCTACAAAGATCTATATTCAACATAGACCTACATTCCACAAAGATGTATAATACACACAGACTTATATTCAACACAGACCTACAACCCACAAAGGCACAGAGTCCACACAGATTACACAGTTACCATAGACCTACAGTTCTCACAAACCTATAGTCCACACATTGTTATAAATACTGTTATAGTGACAGCCGGAACCTTTGAGCCGTAATGAAAGCGGGAGGTTTGGCACTTTAAATTCTGATTCAACCCACCATTTCTTTAGAAATGCCTGTACCAAGTCAGGGTCATTACGGTTTTCACAGTTTTCTGGTTGTTGACTGATTTTGTCTGTTTATATACTTACAAGTTTTGACTTTCCCTTTGTAAGATTGTTCCGAGTTCGGTAATTTTGTTATTACCCTTATTTATTATACCTATAGTCAAAACAGATCCATAGTCAACACAAACCTATAAGTCACACAGACCTTTCCACACATACAGACTTATATTCAACACAGAGCTACAGCCCACAAAGGCATATAGTCCACACAGATATACAGTTACCACAAACCTGCAGTTCTCAGAGACCTACACTTCTAACACAGACATACAGTTCTCACAGACCTACAGTTCTAACACAGACATACAGTTCTCACAGACCTACAGTTCTAACACAGACATACAGTTCTAACAGACCTATAGTTCTAACAGACCTACAGTTCTAACACAGACATACAGTTCTAACAGACCTACAGTTCTAACAGACCTACAGTTCTAACACAGACATACAGTTCTAACACAGACATACAGTTCTCACAAACCTACAGTTCTAACACAGACATACAGTTCTAACAGACCTACAGTTCTAACACAGACATACAGTTCTAACACAGATCTACAGTTGTAACAGACCTACAGTTCTAACAGACCTACAGTTCTCACACAGACCAACAGTTCTAACAGACCTACAGTTCTCACAGACCTATAGTCCACACATACATATTGTCAAAACAGACCCATAATCAACACAAACCTATAAGTCACACAGACCTTTCCACACATACAGACTTATATTCAACACAGAGCTACAGCCCACAAAGGCATAAAGTCCACACAGATATACAATTACCACAAACCTGCAGTTCTCACACAGACCTACAGTTCTCACAGACCTATAGTCCACACATACATATTGTCAAAACAGACCCATAGTCTACACAAACCTATATTTCATACAGCCCTACCATCTACAAAGACCTAAAGTGCCAAAAAACATGGGTAAATAAAAAAAGCATAAATGTCCGTCAGTAAAGCACCACAACTCAGATACAGCTGCAAAAATATTGATTGCCATTATAAGCAATTAAACATTGTTAAATCAGGAGTAGTGACATTTTTATTTGTATTTTATTTCTGGACACTCAGTCTGCCAGAAGTGTCTCCATTGTATAATTAAAGCTTTAAAAATAAAATGAAGTGTTTACCACCCATAAATGGCCATACAAGCATTCATGTTCTTTATTAGTGGCTATAAAAATGTTAAACCTAATAACATAACACTACAAAGGTTAATAGAATTTATAGGTCCTGGACCAGATTTGATGGTAGCCATTATGAAAATAAGAACAGGACTAAATAATTTTGTTTCACAGAATAATCTGAATGATATGTTGAACAACTCAACTGTCATGGAGTAACATTGTAAATTTGAGCTGATGCTGACTTAAAATAAAACATTCAGTAAGTCAAAGAAATTACCATTTTCAGTAATGGCTGTCATCTTGAATAGAGACAGGGTTTTCCGATCAAATTTTAATAATAAACCACCCCAAAACAGTCCAATCCAATTTGGCTTCATTGGATATATGGCTTCTGACAAGACGGTTTTAATGTGGATTTTTTTTTTTATAAAAATAAGCCTAATTTGTATAAGGCCAACAAAAAAATATGAGTATTTATGGTCACCCGACCTACCCTAATTTTTGCTAGCGACCCTATGAATTTTTATACAGAATTCGAATAACCATTTTTGTTGTTTAACCAGCAGCAATGTTTTATTTATTCAACTGCTAGCTTTTTGTCGAAATTGAGAGCAAAGAAGGTAGAAAAACTGCATAATTCGTCATTTTACCGGAAATTTCGAAAATGAAATACCGGAATCGGATTCCGGAACCGGGAACGACTATTTCCGGTTTTGCCGATAATAAAAAAAAAAAAAAAAAAAAATTTAATCCCGACCGACCAACCCTAGATTTTTTTGACATGTGACAGTAAACACACATATTTTTTTTGGCCTAATCGGCATAAATTTGCTGAAAAAATTATTTCACAGAAAAACAGAGTACATACATATGTTGAACAAATTCATCATTGTCATGTAGCTGCAGTTTAAATTTGAGCCTATTTTGACAGCAAATAAAGCAGAAATAGTAAAAATTTTAAATTCTTATTCTTAGTAGAAGCATCTTGGATGGAGGACTTGGCTGTTGGACACAATTTTGAAAGAGTACTAACCATGACCACTGTACCTCAGCAAGGTTTGGTCTAATTTGGCATAGTGCTTTCAGAGGAGATGATTTTCAATTTCTTTGTGGACAAAATCAGCTTTATTTGCAAAATGCATTATGCTTCAGCAAAAATCGTAACATATGTCATACCCTTACTCATTAAAATGTAACTATTATTAAAATTTCAGCTGATCTGGTAGGAAAATGTGGCTTGATTGGCTCTGTAGGTATGCTTTAACCCTTTGTTCTATTTAAAAAGGCAACAGCCATGTTGAATGACTGGCAGGATCATCCAACGGCAATTTGAAAGGAGATACCCTTTGGACAATTTAGCTAAACTTTGGTTCAAATTGGTTCAGTGGAGAACTTTATGGTGATGGATGGATGACAGACACCAACTGATGGAAAAAGCTCATGACATGACCTTTTGGGTCAAGTGAGCAAAAAAAAATTAATTTAAAAAACTGCATTCATAATTCCAACATTTCATTTTCAAAAATTGGTATTTTCCTCTTCTCCACTAAGCACGCAACATTTTAGGGAGTGAGAGCACAGATTGATTGGCTCGTAATCGGGATCATGTGTCCGTGCGGACGGACAAAGAACAATGTATATATCTTGGTAGAACTAACCAGTTTCTTTTTATGAGGGGGATGTTGGGTTAATCAGACATTACCATAATCTTCTTTTTCAAAATCTACAAAGGACATTTAGTGTGCCAGACAGGATACAAAATAAGATAAGAAAATGATTGATGCATAACATAAGACAGTGTGTTCTAGTAAAACTGGCTTGTCTGCTGTATGGCCAAGACCTGTCCACTTCCCTATCTTCTACAGATGCCTCCCTACAGCTCAATACTAGATATTAAATGAGTTATCATGCTAAGCAATCAATTTGAGTTCTGTCAAGCTGTTGAGTGACAATCTCTAGCCATAAAAGATGATATAGTATTGGTTTTCTATAATTTGACTTTTATATCTGATATGGAAGCTAGGCAGCCGTTACTTCTCAAACAGTTCAGAAGGCCAATCTCTCAGCAATGACTTTTTGATAGAAATATGATTAATGGGACAGAATACTATTAAAAAACTGAGCATTTTGTAATGTGGCTCTTTGGTCTGTAATTGGATGTCTGTAAAACTAGGGTCAAGTTTTCATCTTAAACGACAATGAGAACAATTCGTTTCTTTTTTACTTGTAAACGATGAAGTGGGCATCATATATAGAAATGTTTTTTCTATTTATTTCATAATAAAGGGATATGGGCTGTTTTATAATGAAAATTTATAGTGCCCAAATTGAAAAGCAAAGTGAAATTCTGTTCACAATGAGAATCTGGTTTACAATAAATATTAATGTGTTTTAAGGGGTATCTATTTTACCTCTGTTTCTATGATTTCTCTATTAAGAACCTGTTTACAAATGTTCCATTATTTAATGACCATGAAGTTTGCGCTCACTCAATTTCAGTTACATGTATTGAGAAGAATAATTAAAAAAAAGAAATTCAATATATCCTGGTTGGGGTATCCATCTTGGATTTCTGAACATACTATTTTGCAGCGGAGCTACGAGCACCCAAGAAACATTCTTGCTATACATTTCCTGGCTATTTGTTATTTCAGTGCATACATAAAGTGCTACTATCTTGGTGGTGGTTTAATAAGTCTGCAGCAAGTCAACCATTCTTGGCACCTTTGGGCCTCTTGTTTGGAAAACAGGACAGGCTAGAATCCCCAATATCAATCAGAACCTTTATTGTGTCAAGGATCATTGTGCTAGAATTTCAAACAGATCAGTCAAAAATAATAAAATTTGAAGATACCAAAGGGGTAATCAGAAGCCGTAAATGAAAGGACAGACAACACAATGACCAAAAAGGATAATAAATTATCTACAAAATACTACACAGAAAACAAAAGATGAAGCAATAGGAACTCCAGCAATAAAGGGGGTGAACTCAGGTGCCCTGGAAAGGTAAACAGTTCCTGCTACACTAGTGGCACCAGTCGTATAACTTAAATAACCTGTATATTGAAAAACAATTGTATCTACAGAAGGATAACAAGGCCAACGCAGAGCGTGGCATTTCCCCTTGCCTAAATATTGGACCTGGTGACCTTGACCTTTGACTTTGAAAATCAATAGGGTTCCAGATTCTCTTCAGGACTAAGTATGTACCAAGTTTGGTCAAAATCCATTGAAGGATGTTGATTCTAGAGTGTTCACAAGGATGTTACGTGGTAAAAATTTGACCCGGTGACCTTGACCTTTGACCTTGAAAATCAATAGGGTTCCAGACTCTCCTAAGGACTAAGTATGTACCAAGTTTGGTCAAAATCCATTGAAGGATGTTGATTCTAGAGTGTTCACAAGGATGTTATGCAGTAAAAATTTGACCCGGTGACCTTGACCTTTGACCTTGAAAATCAATAGGGTTCCAGACTCTCCTAAGGACTAAGTATGTACCAAGCTTGGTCAAAATCCATTGAAGGATGTTGATTCTATAGTGTTCACAAGGATGCTACGGAAGGACGGTAGCGTTACTATATCCCTTCGCAACTTCGTTGGCGAGGGGATAACAATCATATTGACACACCAAATTAATAATGAAGTGAAAAAAAATTCTAATTTTATGAATACCAGTCAAAGGAATCAAATATTTACAAGTTTAAATGGTATATACAGTCAGACCTCTATATAAAGGGCACTCGAAGGAACCTGAAAATGTGCCTTTCATGGGAAATTGCCCTTTACATACAGGTTAAAATTATATACACTATTCATTAATGGGAAAAATAATGCTGCCCTTTATAGACAGTGATATCTTAAATAGATGTGCCCTTTATTGACAGTGATATCTTAAATAGATGTGCCCTTTATAGACAGTGATATCTTAAATAGATGTGCCCTTTATTGACAGTGATATCTTAAATAGATGTGCCCTTTATAGACAGTGATATCTTAAATAGATGTGCCCTTTATAGACAGTGATATCTTAAATAGATGTGCCCTTTATAGACAGTGATATCTTAAATAGATGTGCCCTTTATAAGACAGTGATATCTTAAATAGATGTGCCCTTTATAAGACTGATATCTTAAATAGATGTGCCCTTTATAGACAGTGATATCTTAAATAGATGTGCCCTTTATTGACAGTGATATCTTAAATAGATGTGCCCTTTATAGACAGTGATATCTTAAATAGATGTGCCCTTTATAGACAGTGATATCTTAAATAGATGTGCCCTTTATAGACAGTGATATCTTAAATAGATGTGCCCTTTATAAGAGTGATATCTTAAATAGATGTGCCCTTTATAAGACTGATATCTTAAATAGATGTGCCCTTTATAGACAGTGATATCTTAAATAGATGTGCCCTTTATTGACAGTGATATCTTAAATAGATGTGCCCTTTATAGACAGTGATATCTTAAATAGATGTGCCCTTTATAAGACAGTGATATCTTAAATAGATGTGCCCTTTATAAGACTGATATCTTAAATAGATGTGCCCTTTATAGACAGTGATATCTTAAATAGATGTGCCCTTTATAAGACAGTGATATCTTAAATAGATGTGCCCTTTATAAGACTGATATCTTAAATAGATGTGCCCTTTTTAGACAGTGATATCTTAAATAGATGTGCCCTTTATTGACAGTGATATCTTAAATAGATGTGCCCTTTATAGACAGTGATATCTTAAATAGATGTGCCCTTTATAGACAGTGATATCTTAAATAGATGTGCCCTTTATAGACAGTGATATCTTAAATAGATGTGCCCTTTATAGACAGTGATATCTTAAATAGATGTGCCCTTTATAAGACAGTGATATCTTAAATAGATGTGCCCTTTATAAGACTGATATCTTAAATAGATGTGCCCTTTATAGACAGTGATATCTTAAATAGATGTGCCCTTTATAGACAGTGATATCTTAAATAGATGTGCCCTTTATAGACAGTGATATCTTAAATAGATGTGCCCTTTATAGACAGTGATATCTTAAATAGATGTGCCCTTTATAGACAGTGATATCTTAAATAGATGTGCCCTTTATAGACAGTGATATCTTAAATAGATGTGCCCTTTATAGACAGTGACATCTTAAATAGATGTGCCCTTTATAGACAGTGATATCTTAAATAGATGTGCCCTTTATAAGACAGTGATATCTTAAATAGATGTGCCCTTTATAAGACTGATATCTTAAATAGATGTGCCCTTTATAGACAGTGATATCTTAAATAGATGTGCCCTTTATTGACAGTGATATCTTAAATAGATGTGCCCTTTATAGACAGTGATATCTTAAATAGATGTGCCCTTTATAGACAGTGATATCTTAAATAGATGTGCCCTTTATAGACAGTGATATCTTAAATAGATGTGCCCTTTATAGACAGTGACATCTTAAATAGATGTGCCCTTTATAGACAGTGATATCTTAAATAGATGTGCCCTTTATAGACAGTGATATCTTAAATAGATGTGCCCTTTATAGACAGTGACATCTTAAATAGATGTGCCCTTTATAGACAGTGATATCTTAAATAGATGTGCCCTTTATAGACAGTGATATCTTAAATAGATGTGTCCTTTATAGACAGGTTTAACTGTATACATCTGTTAAGACAAGGCCATTGATAATACATGAAACATTTTCAGGAAATCATTTCTGGCCAATTTCTATTTTGTTCCTGTTTGTTTGTTACTAGAAACAGAATTTTTATTACTTTATTTCTTAGCATGGTTTACTGTATATTTTGACACCTTTCTCTTAAAACTAAGATTTGGATAATTACTTGGTACTATTTAAATGGGGATCAAATTCAAAAACAAACAAACAAACATACAAATCAAAACAAAACCAAACAATTTGTTCTTAAATTGATTTTTATCCCTCAAGAATTCCATTTATCTTAACTAAAATGTAATAGCATGTGTTTAAAACTTGAGAGAAATAAGAATCCTATCTATTTTTCCCAGCTAACCTTGTTAAATATTCAATTTGATTCTTTTCTGCATGATTTGATATTGGGAGAGTAATCAAACCCGATTTATTTCCTTACAACACTTTCTGCTCAAAACAGATTAACATTTAAAGAAACTCATTTTGAAAAATTAAAGATTTTTGAACATTTTGTTGCAATGTTGCTAAAAGATTAGAAAAGAGTGAAACGAAAAGGAAAAATCGGATGCTACAACATGAACAGATTAAGAAATGATTTACGCAAAATTAAGATTTGAATCTCGAAAAATACGCATTTAATCTTAATATTAACATCAGTCTATGAAATCTGAATCAGTATCAGTCTTGCCTGTCAGTCAGTGCTGCTGCTTTAATTAAACGCTAATGTGAATGTGACAAATTTCATCCGACTACTGTCAATTTTCAGGACAATTCAAACATGTCTAATATATTTGTCAACACAGTTTCTGTCCAAGTCCACCATCAATTGTGAAGGTGCCTGACAAACACTCAATTACGTTTATGCAGATGCACCAAAAATATCATCTTTAAATTATTTTGGTTCCCTAATCAAAAGGCATAATGATATCAAATATAAAGCATGAATTATCTAAACCTCATATTTTTGTCAATCTGAACAGTAGGGGGCTGATGAGTTATTTTCGTTCTTCGTGATAACTATTTTTCTTTCCCATGATTTGTTTTTGTTGGTATTTATTTGCTGTGAATGTGATTAAGACATGAATTGTTTTCAGTCAAAATTATTTTACATTTGTTGTGATTAGACTAGCTCTATCATCTACACTTATGTGAACATTTTTTTTTGCAATGTGATTTTCTTGACATGTTTATTTTTTTCCTCAACTTGTCAATCATCTGAACAGGCATCCAGATTGGTCACCTCCACCGAAACTTGCAGAAACAAAGAAGACCCGACTTGTAAGGGTCTACCATGGGTAAAAGTACTCTATCAATCTCTTTGGGTCTCTTATTTGCAGTGACGTGTGATCAACATAATTTATTTCCTGTGATAAATTGTGATCAGAAAACAGTATTTTTTGTGAAACATGATGAGACACAACTATTCATATAAATATTATTAAAATTTTGTAGCAACTTACTGTTACAATACAACAAAAAGTTGTTTTCTTCAAAATTACAACTTTCATCTTTGTTTATCTTAAATATATCTTTTAACATAAGCTTGTGCATCAAAATTTTAACATGTGCAAAAAAATTTAAATAAATGTATCTTGTGTCCACATATTTTTGTTAATGTATTTCCGAATTAATTTATTGTAGGTTTAAATCCTATATAAAATATTGGAGAATAATTTTTTTTAAACATCTGTGTTGTAAAACACAAGTACAAATTATGTCAGTATGTCTATAGATTAAAAACATGCTATTGAAAAGGAGAATTTCATCTAGCAACTTACAATACAACAAAAAGTTGATGTTTAACACCAAATAAAAATAAAACATTTTAAAATGTTTTGATTGAATTTCCTTTATTTTACTGGTGTAATGATTACTAATAGCATGCTTGCCTTGAAGTGCTAGATTTCTAAGTTTAATCCACGGTCAGGTCAAAACTAAGACTATAAAATTAATATTTGCTGCTTCTCAGATTAGCATGCAGGATGTTTTAGTTATCTAGCATATAAAAATCTAACTAGTCATTTTTATATGCTAGCTCACCGAAACACGCTGCATGAAAATCATGTTGGTCTAGTACATCTAGATCATCATCATCTTGTAAAAATGTAACTTGTTCTATCTCCATGACAACTGAAAAACTGCTCACTTGGTATTAAACAACACTTACATTAGGTAAATATGAAAATATGGTGCACAAATACCTCCCTTGTTTGAGTGAGTGATTGTTGTTTAACGTCAACTCGACAATTTTTCAGCTATATCATGACAAGAACAATTAATTTTCAATGAGATGATGATGAGGTCTGCTTTGTACTAGGCCAAAACGCTTAGTTGGATATTTTATAGTACTAGCTCACTGAAACAACAGTCTGCAGATAGACATGTCGCCCCGTAGTTAAAGACGGTATGACAAGAAGCTACAGCATTAGACAGTAAAATGTGGCTAATTAAAGACAGTATGAGAAGAGACAATCTTATTTTTACGAGATCTAGATAAAATTTGAAGGTGTCCCCTGAAAGTAGATTTAGATAAATATGGTATGTTATGTTCACGAAAATGAAGAGGACAGTATAAATGTTAGAAAAGTGATTCAAAGTTGCTACACAATTAAGCTTATAACATTTCTATGTCTTCAACATATTGGTGGTTTAAAAAACATTTGAGATCAAATCTAAAGGGTAAATTTAGTGAAGGAGAATTTATTTTCTTAGATGGCAGGAGAAAATTAAAAATTCCCATATCTTTTATGTTCATCCATCTTAACTCATAACAACTGTCTAAAATGCTAAAAAAAAATATATAACAAAAATACAATTCAAAAAAATGTTATTACTTTGCAGTAGAACATTTTGTAATGTATATTGGCACATCTCTCTGCTGTCAATATCATATGAATCTGTTTCAGGCTAGAAACAGATTGCAAAACATTTTTCGATGGTAATCTCTGGCATTTTGTAATGAAGCATGGCCACGATATGTAAGTAATAGTTCAATCTTCATATAGAATGAGAAAAACATATCTTAAAACAGATGTACATCTAAAAAATTTATAACTCCCTAGACACTTGAGTGGGGGGAAGTCGTTTTAACAAATAACTTTGATGTTAATCTAGCTAATAGACAAAGACTTTGACAAATTGGTAAAGAAATATGTTAAATATATTAAAATACAAACACACTCCAACAACTTGATTATAACAGTACCATACATAAAATTTGGTAGTTGTCAATATTAAGGGAAGATACTGGTTAGAATAGAAAATATAGTCAAACCTGCTTTAGTGACCACCTTTATTAAACAATAACTTGTATTATGTGACCTTTATTAAACAATAACTTGTATTATGTGATCTTTATTAAACAATAACTTGTATTATGTGACCTTTATTAAACAATAACTTGTATTATGTGACCTTTATTAAACAATAACTTGTATTATGTGACCTTTATTAAACAATAACTTGTATTATGTGACCTTTATTAAACAATAACTTGTATTATGTGACCTTTATTAAACAATAACTTGTATTATGTGACCTTTATTAAACAATAACTTGTATTATGTGACCTTTATTAAACAATAACTTGTATTATGCGACCTTTATTAAACAATAACTTATATTATGTGACCTTTATTAAGCAATAACTTGCATTATGTGACCTTTATTAAACAATAACTTGTATTATGTGACCTTTATTAAACAATAACTTGTATTATGTGACCTTTATTAAACAATAACTTGTATTATGTGACCTTTATTAAACAATAACTTGTATTATGTGACCTTTATTAAACAATAACTTGTATTATGTGACCTTTATTAAACAATAACTTGTATTATGTGACCTTTATTTTAATTTCCCTTTACAGTACATTTAATATTAATTAAACCTGTATTTAGTGACCACCTGTCTTATGTGACCACATTTCAATATTCCCTTGGAAGGTCACATAAGACAGGTTTGACTGTCACTAGAAAATCAATGAAAATAACTGAAGCCATCTACCTTTTCCAAAAGGTCCATTTTTGATTTGTTCTGACCGTATTCTACAACTTTCTCACTTTTTTTCTAAGGAGAAATAGTTGAATTCAGTTAAATAACTGCACAAATATCATCCTTAAATATTTCTCCATGATGATTTTCAAAAGTTGACGGGTGTGTTGCATTAACTAGGTTTTTTCATAGCTATTTTAAAAGAAAACTCTTTGTACTTAGTTTTCAAATACAAACCAAATCACCAACAACAGCTCCGCATAGAGTTCCTCCCCACTCAATGTCACTAACGGCTCCACCTACAGTTACTCCCCACCCAATGTCACCATCAAAACCACCTCCTACACTCATATATTTAAAGCCAAAACCAATTAAGAAAAAATGCATAACATTATTATCATCCAGAACATGAAGCTTTGATAACTAGTGGAAATGATCCTATGAATCAAACGCCCGAATGATAAAGATGGAGTCTTTTTCCTTAAAAAACAATGGCTATAAAAGTCTGTATTTTGTCTGTTATCAACAAAAATGTCACTTAACAAGTTGATGTGATATGTAACGTAGATATTCTTATGTCATACAGAGATTATGTTGTTTTCCAGGTGAAATATTTATGCTAGAATTATCATAAGGTCAAGTGACTTGTGTATTGCCAAATGAAAACAGAAATAAACAGGCTGTAAAAGTAATCACTTTCCTCATAAAATTAATGGACAAGATTATGTTATTGTTGATAAGGTAACAAGGGTTGGTAGGGGAGGGGTCAAAATATATGTTGTCTTCAGATATATTTTTGCCACAAAAGAATGTGTTTAAAATTCTTATGCCTTATATATATTATAAATTTTGTTATCCAATTTAATTGATAAACAGTATTTTTGAACTAAATAAATCATTGATACCAGATGAACAAAAAAAGGTCAAACAGCAGGTGCTGATTCAGACAACAGTACACTCAATGTACACTACCACTAACAATGGCAAGGGTTATGGTGTTTAATGTCACTTTTAACAATATTTCAGTTATAATTATATCGTGATGGTCGGTTTTATTGGTGGAGGAAACCGAAGTAAGGGGAAAGGATTGACTGTCTATCGTCTTCTGCAAATCACTGACAATATTTTTTTCTTTATAACCATTTACATTCTCTAATTCTGATGGGCTTACTCTCATCTGACACTGCCCTGGACCAATTAGATACCTTATGCAGTCCCCAGACTCCTTGTCAACAAAATGTGCCCTCCTAATATATAATACTGCATCCATGTCTGTGCAGCAACATTTCTACCCAAATATGAAGAAAAGAAAGACAGAAATCCAACTGTAGTCTTTCTGCTCAAGAAATGAAAAAAAAACCACCAAACAGCCTTTCTATTCCAGTAAAGGCTAACCTGAACATGTTCATTTATTTGATTATTCATGCAAAGTTTGGGTTCAATCATATTTCTAGAGTCTGTGAAATACTTTTTTTTCATATTCCCAATGGGTCATATGGAGCAGGAACTGCTTTTAAGTGGGGTTTGTGTTACTTGATCTTTAGTTATATATGTATGTTTTGTAGATCGTTGCTTTTACTTTTGCCCTTTTTCTTTTGGCCATTGTGTTGTCTGTTCTTCTTCGATATATGGATTCTGATTACCCCTTTGGTATCTTCAAACTCTTCTTAAATTATTTCCAGTTGTCACACAGAAACCTTGAATTTCTGATCAACACACAAAGCATACAATACCGTTTCACTATCATTTTAGGGTATGAATTATTCTCCTTCTTGAAGACTCTACTGTGACAATGGAATGTAGAAGAGCAATAAAAGCACTGTTCCTTTACTTTAATTTGTGTCTAAGTATGTTGGATAGTCTCTCATGTTTATTTACATCCATGTCCTTTCTTACTACTAGCAGTTCCTTTACTTTAATTTTTGTCTAAGTATAATGTTGGATAGTCTCTCATGTTCATTTACATCCATGTCCTTTCTTACTAAATATTTTTGAGGTCTACGCAAGGAACGTTTTAGCCAAGTTTGTTTTCAAAATATTAAACTTGCCATGTGGCAGTGGCATAGACACGAAAGACAAAATTTATTAAGGAATCGTTCAAATGATTGTTCACAGTTTGTGCTCAAAGAAGTATCTAGTTTCTGAGAACAAAATTATTTATTCATTTTCCAATATGGTCCTATGTTAAACACAGCTGTGGTGATCATAATTATATCACAAGTGAGGTTTCTGAGAAGGAGATATATGAAAGTTTATCCAATCAGAAATCATAATTGGCACTGCAGCTGCCATGTTGAATTTCCAAATAAAACGAAAATCCTTGTTTGTAGTATCAAGAATAAGAATAATTCATACTATATGGAACCTTGTTTTCATAAAATTTTTTTTTTAAAGTAAAATATCATGCCAAATACATAGGATTTTAATAGTAGACACCACTCGTCCTATGTTTGGACCCCAAAACATAAACCTTTAGGAGCCCAAACAGAAAAATATAATATTGTATTACAAACTAAACATCTAGAACAATGGCACTTTAAATCTCAAATACATCTGACTCAATAATTTCTGAGAAATACTGCAGACATCTTAAGAAGAAAGAAAGAAAAAAAAAAGAAAAAAAAAGAAAGAAAGAAAGAATGGAAAGAAAAGAAAAGAAAGTATAATAAAGAAAGAAAAGTAAGAAAGAAAGAAAGTATGAAAAGAAAGGAAAGAAAGGACCAAAACAATGAGTCTTTAAACATTGAGAGACTTAACAACCTATAATAACTAAACCAATACTCAAGACAACAGATTATGGTCTGCATGGCATGCTTTAATTTGTCCTCCATTGACAAACCATGTGTCATGTCAAGTCATGTTAAATGTGTGGGGATATGTATCATTCTATATGTGGTATCTTACTAATTATATGTTCTACTGATAATTAACTAAGTCACACTATCTATGTGTAAAGGGAGATAATTACAGGATCAGATTTCAACCACCAGGGTTGTATTCAGGTGTAATTACTCACAGGTATTAAAATACAGATGAAAATTAATTAATCATACATTTGTATTTGTACCTTTTCAACCCAATATATTCTTTTAGCTTGAATTTTTACTAAGAAATTGTTTGAAATCCTAATTTGTTTTATTTTGAATACATATTTTGTTTTATTTCTAATAAATTTTTTTTTTTTTTTTTTATGAAATATGATTTACATAATAAAAATTACAATGAACTATTTTGTCGATATCCTTCTTTGAAGAAAAAAATGTGAACCAATTTTTTGCATAGAAAATAATAATTGATTTTGATGTACTTTTTACAATATGGCTAAATTACCTGGACAACGTAAGAAGTTGCAAATTTAAAATCATGGCAAATTTGTGGAAAACGGTGAAAAATACCAAAACTATTGTCCTCTTGAGAATGTCATATCAACATAAAAGATTAATTGTACTGTTACTTGAATCTAGAATTATACCAGTTTAATAACTGAATCTAGAATTATACCAGTTTAATAACTGAATCTAGAATTATACCAGTTTAATAACTGAATCTAGAATTATACCAGTTTAATAACTGAATCTAGAATTATACCAGTTTACTAACTGAATCTAGAATTATACCAGTTTACTAACTGAATCTAGAATTATACCAGTTTACTAACTGAATCTAGAATTATACCAGTTTACTAACTGAATCTAGAATTATACCAGTTTACTAACTGAATCTAGAATTATACCAGTTTACTAACTGAATCTAGAATTATACCAGTTTACTAACTGAATCTAGAATTATACCAGTTTAATAACTGAATCTAGAATTATACCAGTTTAATAACTGAATCTAGAATTATACCAGTTTAATAACTGAATCTAGAATTATACCAGTTTAATAACTGAATCTAGAATTATACCAGTTTAATAACTGAATCTAGAATTATACCAGTTTAATAACTGAATCTAGAATTATACCAGTTTAATAACTGAATCTAGAATTATACCAGTTTAATAACTGAATCTAGAATTATACCAGTTTAATAACTGAATCTAGAATTATACCAGTTTAATAACTGAATCTAGAATTATATCAGTTTAATAACTGAATCTAGAATTATACCAGTTTAATAACTGAATCTAGAATTATATCAGTTTAATAACTGAATCTAGAATTATACCAGTTTAATAACTGAATCTAGAATTATACCAGTTTAATAACTGAATCTAGAATTATACCAGTTTAATAACTGAATCTAGAATTATACCAGTTTATTAACTGAATCTAGAATTATACCAGTTTAATAACTGAATCTAGAATTATACCAGTTTAATAACTGAATCTAGAATTATACCAGTTTAATAACTGAATCTAGAATTATACCAGTTTAATAACTGAATCTAGAATTATACCAGTTTAATAACTGAATCTAGAATTATACCAGTTTAATAACTGAATCTAGAATTATACCAGTTTAATAACTGAATCTAGAATTATACCAGTTTAATAACTGAATCTAGAATTATACCAGTTTAATAACTGAATCTAGAATTATACCAGTTTAATAACTGAATCTAGAATTATACCAGTTTAATAACTGAATCTAGAATTATACCAGTTTAATAACTGAATCTAGAATTATACCAGTTTAATAACTGAATCTAGAATTATACCAGTTTAATAACTGAATCTAGAATTATACCAGTTTAATAACTGAATCTAGAATTATACCAGTTTAATAACTGAATCTAGAATTATACCAGTTTAATAACTGAATCTAGAATTATACCAGTTTAATAACTGAATCTAGAATTATACCAGTTTAATAACTGAATCTAGAATTATACCAGTTTAATAACTGAATCTAGAATTATACCAGTTTAATAACTGAATCTAGAATTATACCAGTTTAATAACTGAATCTAGAATTATACCAGTTTAATAACTGAATCTAGAATTATACCAGTTTAATAACTGAATCTAGAATTATACCAGTTTAATAACTGAATCTAGAATTATACCAGTTTAATAACTGAATCTAGAATTATACCAGTTTAATAACTGAATCTAGAATTATACCAGTTTAATAACTGAATCTAGAATTATACCAGTTTAATAACTGAATCTAGAATTATACCAGTTTAATAACTGAATCTAGAATTATACCAGTTTAATAACTGAATCTAGAATTATACCAGTTTAATAACTGAATCTAGAATTATACCAGTTTAATAACTGAATCTAGAATTATACCAGTTTAATAACTGAATCTAGAATTATACCAGTTTAATAACTGAATCTAGAATTATACCAGTTTAATAACTGAATCTAGAATTATACCAGTTTAATAACTGAATCTAGAATTATACCAGTTTAATAACTGAATCTAGAATTATACCAGTTTAATAACTGAATCTAGAATTATACCAGTTTAATAACTGAATCTAGAATTATACCAGTTTAATAACTGAATCTAGAATTATACCAGTTTACTAACTGAATCTAGAATTATACCAGTTTACTAACTGAATCTAGAATTATACCAGTTTACTAACTGAATCTAGAATTATACCAGTTTAATAACTGAATCTAGAATTATACCAGTTTAATAACTGAATCTAGAATTATACCAGTTTAATAACTGAATCTAGAATTATACCAGTTTAATAACTGAATCTAGAATTATACCAGTTTAATAACTGAATCTAGAATTATATCAGTTTAATAACTGAATCTAGAATTATACCAGTTTAATAACTGAATCTAGAATTATACCAGTTTAATAACTGAATCTAGAATTATACCAGTTTAATAACTGAATCTAGAATTATACCAGTTTAATAACTGAATCTAGAATTATACCAGTTTAATAACTGAATCTAGAATTATACCAGTTTAATAACTGAATCTAGAATTATACCAGTTTAATAACTGAATCTAGAATTATACCAGTTTAATAACTGAATCTAGAATTATATCAGTTTAATAACTGAATCTAGAATTATACCAGTTTAATAACTGAATCTAGAATTATACCAGTTTAATAACTGAATCTAGAATTATACCAGTTTAATAACTGAATCTAGAATTATACCAGTTTAATAACTGAATCTAGAATTATACCAGTTTAATAACTGAATCTAGAATTATACCAGTTTAATAACTGAATCTAGAATTATACCAGTTTAATAACTGAATCTAGAATTATACCAGTTTAATAACTGAATCTAGAATTATACCAGTTTAATAACTGAATCTAGAATTATACCAGTTTAATAACTGAATCTAGAATTATACCAGTTTAATAACTGAATCTAGAATTATACCAGTTTAATAACTGAATCTAGAATTATATCAGTTTAATAACTGAATCTAGAATTATACCAGTTTAATAACTGAATCTAGAATTATACCAGTTTAATAACTGAATCTAGAATTATACCAGTTTAATAACTGAATCTAGAATTATACCAGTTTAATAACTGAATCTTAAAATTTGCTATGTATTTTGTATTTATATATACACAATGAAGCCTGTCTAAACCGAACCCTGAATAAAAACGGAATTCTGTATAAACCAAAGTTCTTTTTACATAGATTCCCAATGTACGAAATCTTTGTTAATTTAACTTGTATAAACCAAATACCTGTCCATTCCAAACACAAAAGTTGGATCCAAGGAGGTTCAGTTTAGACAGGTTTCATTGTATATTTAAAATTAAGCCCACAGACTATGTACTTTTGTACTTTTCACCTACCATTTTCTCCATCAGATATTATATCATTATGACCTTTCTGTAATATAGACTTCTAACCTACCATTCTCTCCATCAGATATTATATCATTGTGACCTTTCTGAACTTACCATTCTCTCCATCAGATATTATATCAGTGTGACCTTTCTGTACTTACCATTCTCTCCATCAGATATTGTCATTGTGACCTTTCTGTACTTACCATTCTCTCCATCAGATATTATGTCATTGTGACCTTTCTGTACTTACCATTCTCTCCATTAGATATTGTCATTGTGACCTTTCTATACTTACCATTCTCTCCATCAGATATTATGTCATTGTGACCTTTCTGTACTTACCATTCTCTCCATCAGATATTATGTCATTGTGACCTTTCTGTACTTACCATTCTCTCCATCAGATATTGTCATTGTGACCTTTCTGTACTTACCATTCTCTCCATCAGATATTATATCATTGTGACCTTCCTGTACTTACCATTCTCTCCATCAGATATTATATCATTGTGACCTTTCTGTACTTACCATTCTCTCCATCAGATATTGTCATTGTGACCTTTCTGTACTTACTATTCTCTCCATCAGATATTATATCATTGTGACCTTTCTGTACTTAATATTCTCTCCATCAGATATTATGTCATTGTGACCTTTCTGTACTTACCATTCTCTCCATCAGATATTATATCATTATGACCTTCCTGTACTTACCATTCTCTCCATCAGATATTATATCATTATGACCTTCCTGTACTTACCATTCTCTCCATCAGATATTATGTCATTGTGACCTTTCTGTACTTACCATTCTCTCCATCAGATATTATATCATTGTGACCTTTCTGTACTATGGTAACATTTCCCAGAGCTTTACACAAAGCTTTAACAGACATTACTGGTTCTTCTATCTTAGGCTTCTCTCCAAACTGAAGATATAAATGTTTAAAAAAAACATTGATTGATTGATTGATTGATAACTGTCTAATTTCAAGTGGTTAAATTTGTGAATTTCAAACATTGGGACTGAATTTCATATTCTTTTCACACAGAATTAGGTTACTACAGGCTTTACTGAATACAAAATGTAGGTTAATGTGATCTTATTCTATGCATGGTTATGCAATTCAAAATGCATCAAGATTGCTGAATATAAATTCTATTATAATATAGTATCAAATATTTCATGTAAATTTCTTTGTAAAATAAAAATGCAATATTTGCAGATATTTTTACAAGTCTTGTTTAACCTAAAAGCAGAGCATTTCCGAATGAATTAAAATTTTTGCATCTCGACCAATATTGCATTCCATTCTTTCTCTTTAAAATTTGGTACACACTAGAGAGGTTTCAAGTAAAACGATATTTGCACGCTAGTAGACGAGAGATTTACAAGATGGCAGACTTATATTGTAAACATATTTTCACAGACTGGAATATTAGGTACTATATCATAAAAGGGTTATTTCTTTAATATTGAGGCAATAACCCTATAGTGTATGATAAATTAATATGTAAAATGATATATACTAGTATACAAAGTACAACAAATTAGAAAATATTGCACAGACTAATATTTATTAAACACTGAAATGGAAAAAAATATATTAAAAGCTTCAAAATTAGAAAATATAACTATTGAGGGTGAAGGAATAGGGTAATCCACTGGTATAACAGAAGAAGAAATATGGTAATCCACTGGTATAACAGAAGAAGAAATAGGATAATCCACTGGTATAACAGAAGAATAGGGTAATCCACTGGTATAACAGAAGAAATAGGGTAATCCACTGGTATAACAGAAGAAATAGGGTAATCCACTGGTAACAGAAGAAGAAATAGGGTAATCCACTGATATAACAGAAGAAGAAATAGGGTAATCCACTGGTATAACAGAAGAAGAAATAGGATAATCCACTGGTATAACAGAAGAAGAAATAGGGTAATCCACTGGTAACAGAAGAAGAAATAGGGTAATCCACTGATATAACAGAAGAAGAAATAGGGTAATCCACTGGTAACAGAAGAAGAAATAGGGTAATCCACTGATATAACAGAAGAAGAAATAGGGTAATCCACTGGTATAAGAGAAGAAGAAATAGGGTAATCCACTGATATAACAGAAGAAGAAATAGGGTAATCCACTGGTATAACAGAAGAAGAAATAGGATAATCCACTGGTATAACAGAAGAAGAAATAGGGTAATCCACTGGTAACAGAAGAAGAAATAGGGTAATCCACTGATATAACAGAAGAAGAAATAGGGTAATCCACTGGTATAACAGAAGAAGAAATAGGATAATCCACTGGTATAACAGAAGAAGAAATAGGGTAATCCACTGGTAACAGAAGAAGAAATAGGGTAATCCACTGATATAACAGA
Source organism: Bathymodiolus septemdierum (assembly GCA_963383655.1). NCBI lineage: Eukaryota > Metazoa > Mollusca > Bivalvia > Mytilida > Modiolidae > Bathymodiolus > Bathymodiolus septemdierum. Next base: position 9,957,979 of record OY726524.1, read on the forward strand.
AGAAGAAATAGGGTAATCCACTGGTATAAGAGAAGAAGAAATAGGGTAATCTACTGGTATAAGAGAAGAAGAAATAGGGTAATCCACTGGTATAACAGAAGAAATAGGGTAATCCACTGGTATAACAGAAGAAGAAATAGGGTAATCCACTGGTATAACAGAAGAATAGGGCAATCCACTGGTATAACAGAAGAAATAGGGTAATCCACTGGTATAACAGAAGAAGAAATAGGGTAATCCACTGGTATAACAGAAGAAGAAATAGGGAAATCCACTGGTATAACAGAAGAAATAGGGTAAACCACTGGTAACAGAAGAAATAGGGTAATCCACTGATATAACAGAAGAAATAGGGTAATCCACTGGTATAACAGAAGAAGAAATAGGATAATCCACTGGTATAACAGAAGAAGAAATAGGGTAATCCACTGGTATAAGAGAAGAAATAGGGTAATCCACTGGTATAAGAGAAGAAGAAATAGGGTAATCCATTGGTATAACAGAAGAAATAGGGTAATCCACTGGTATAACAGAAGAAGAAATAGGGTAATCCACTGGTATAACAGAAGAAATAGGGTAATCGACTGGTATAACAGAAGAATAGGGTAATCCACTGGTATAACAGAAGAAATAGGGTAATCCACTGGTATAACAGAAGAATAGGGTAATCCACTGGTATAACAGAAGAATAGGGTAATCCAGTGGTATAACAGAAGAATAGGGTAATCCACTGGTATAACAGAAGAAATAGGGTAATCCACTGGTATAACAGAAGAAGAAATAGGGTAATCCACTGGTATAACAGAAGAAGAAATAGGGTAATCCACTGGTATAACAGAAGAAATAGGGTAATCCACTGGTATAACAGAAGAAGAAATAGGGTAATCCACTGGTATAACAGAAGAAGAAATAGGGTAATCCACTGGTATAACAGAAGAAGAAATAGGGTAAACCACTGGTATAACAGAAGAAGAAATAGGGTAAACCACTGGGATAACAGAAGAAGAAATAGGGTAATTCACTGGTATAACAGAAGAAGAAATAGGGTAATCCACTGGTATAACAGAAGAAGAAATAGGGTAATTCACTGGTATAACAGAAGAAGAAATAGAATAATTCACTGGTATAACAAGAAGAAGAAATAGGATAATCCACTGGTATAACAGAAGAAGAAATAGGGTAATCCACTGGTATAAGAGAAGAAGAAATAGGGTAATCCACTGGTATAAGAGAAGAAGAAATAGGGTAATCCACTGGTATAACAGAAGAAATAGGGTAATCCACTGGTATAACAGAAGAAGAAATAGGGTAATCCACTGGTATAACAGAAGAAATAGGGTAATCGACTGGTATAACAGAAGAAATAGGGTAATCCACTGGTATAACAGAAGAATAGGGTAATCCACTGGTATAACAGAAGAATAGGGTAATCCAGTGGTATAACAGAAGAATAGGGTAATCCACTGGTATAACAGAAGAAATAGGGTAATCCACTGGTATAACAGAAGAAGAAATAGGGTAATCCACTGGTATAACAGAAGAAGAAATAGGGTAATCCACTGGTATAACAGAAGAAATAGGGTAATCCACTGGTATAATAGAAGAAGAAATAGGGTAAACCACTGGTATAACAGAAGAAGAAATAGGGTAATTCACTGGTATAACAGAAGAAGAAATAGGGTAATCCACTGGTATAACAGAAGAAGAAATAGGGTAATTCACTGGTATAACAGAAGAAGAAATAGGGTAATTCACTGGTATAACAAGAAGAAATAGGGTAATCCACTGGTATAACAGAAGAAGAAATAGGGTAATCCACTGGTATAACAGAAGAAGAAATAGGGTAATCCACTGGTATAACAGAAGAAGAAATAGGGTAATTCACTGGTATAACAAAAGAAATAGGGTAATCGACTGGTATAACAGAAGAAATAGGGTAATTCACTGGTATAACAGAAGAAATAGGGTAATCGACTGGTATAACAGAAGAAGAAATAGGGTAATTCACTGGTATAACAGAAGAAATAGGGTAATCCACTGGTATAACAGAAGAATATGGTAATCCACTGGTATAACAGAAGAATAGGGTAATCCAGTGGTATAACAGAAGAATAGGGTAATCCACTGGTATAACAGAAGAAATAGGGTAATCCACTGGTATAACAGAAGAAGAAATAGGGTAATCCACTGGTATAACAGAAGAAGAAATAGGGTAATCCACTGGTATAACAGAAGAAATAGGGTAATCCACTGGTATAACAGAAGAAGAAATAGGGTAATCCACTGGTATAACAGAAGAAGAAATAGGGTAATCCACTGGTATAACAGAAGAAGAAATAGGGTAAACCACTGGTATAACAGAAGAAGAAATAGGGTAAACCACTGGGATAACAGAAGAAGAAATAGGGTAATTCACTGGTATAACAGAAGAAGAAATAGGGTAATCCACTGGTATAACAGAAGAAGAAATAGGGTAATTCACTGGTATAACAGAAGAAGAAATAGAATAATTCACTGGTATAACAAGAAGAAGAAATAGGATAATCCACTGGTATAACAGAAGAAGAAATAGGGTAATCCACTGGTATAAGAGAAGAAGAAATAGGGTAATCCACTGGTATAAGAGAAGAAGAAATAGGGTAATCCACTGGTATAACAGAAGAAATAGGGTAATCCACTGGTATAACAGAAGAAGAAATAGGGTAATCCACTGGTATAACAGAAGAAATAGGGTAATCGACTGGTATAACAGAAGAATAGGGTAATCCACTGGTATAACAGAAGAAATAGGGTAATCCACTGGTATAACAGAAGAATAGGGTAATCCACTGGTATAACAGAAGAATAGGGTAATCCAGTGGTATAACAGAAGAATAGGGTAATCCACTGGTATAACAGAAGAAATAGGGTAATCCACTGGTATAACAGAAGAAGAAATAGGGTAATCCACTGGTATAACAGAAGAAGAAATAGGGTAATCCACTGGTATAACAGAAGAAGAAATAGGGTAATTCACTGGTATAACAGAAGAAATAGGGTAATCCACTGGTATAACAGAAGAAATAGGGTAATCCACTGGTATAACAGAAGAAATAGGGTAATCCACTGGTATAACAGAAGAAGAAATAGGGTAATCCACTGGTATAACAGAAGAAATAGGGTAATTCACTGGTATAAGAGAAGAAGAAATAGGGTAATCCACTGGTATAACAGAAGAAGAAATAGGGTAATCCACTGGTATAACAGAAGAAGAAATAGGGTAATCCACTGGTATAACAGAAGAAATAGGGTAATTCACTGGTATAAGAGAAGAAGAAATAGGGTAATTCACTGGTATAACAGAAGAAGAAATAGGGTAATCCACTGGTATAACAGAAGAAATAGGGTAATCCACTGGTATAACAGAAGAAGAAATAGGGTAATCCACTGGTATAACAGAAGAAATAGGGTAATTCACTGGTATAAGAGAAGAAGAAATAGGGTAATCCACTGGTATAACAGAAGAAATAGGGTAATCCACTGGTATAACAGAAGAAATAGGGTAATCGACTGGTATAACAGAAGAAGAAATAGGGTAATCGACTGGTATAACAGAAGAAGAATTTGTTTCTCCTATCACAAAAATGTCCAACATTTTTTTTAATTTCTGTTAATTTCTAATTTCTATATAGTATATTGAAAGGAAACTGCCAGGAATTCTAATGCAGAAATTTAACCACAGAATATATATATTTTTTTTCTTTCTAAGTTTATAATAAAGAAACCATACTAGGTAATTGTTACACATCACTCCTAAAATCTATTTAGAAATTTTAAGTTTTCACAGGGTAAATTTTTCATTTTTTTTTTTTATTTATATCATGTTTTGGTACCTTTTATATGTAATTCTGTAAACAAAAACAAAAAAATAATAATTACACGTTGAATTTCAATGACTATTTTCCCAGATTAATTACTAAACTAATTGCTGTGAACCAAAATACTTAACACATACTCAATAATTTCATCTCTTAAGATCATTTATAGTTCCTTTTATATTATCAAATCTCACCATCTACTCTTGCTCCTACTAAACAATATATTACAGAAAAATACCAAGTATTTGACTGCAGGCAACATTTTAAAAGAGTTGTCACAGTATTTAAATGCAAGCTGACAAGATTTTATCATAATTTGTCCTATCTATTTTAACAATCGATCACCTTAACAGGACATTGTAATACAGTAATGCTAGACTCTCAGTCTTTATTTTTTCACTGTCAGAATCTCTATAAATACTGTACACTAGCTTTAAAAGCATTCAAGAAATTTAACCTTATATTAAAAACAAGAATCAGGCTATCCCTAGGGCATTCCACTCATTTTCAAGTAGGAGGTGAAAATCCTAAAGTAGAAGGGGAGATCATGTTAAACCAGTATGCGAAACAAAGTCGTATTTTACTTTCACTTTGACATTTTCATTTTTGAAAACAAAGTAGCCGACGAAAAATGCAATTAGACGGGCAATTTCCACGGTGTCCGCCTGCGTGGATAGCGCTGTATCACTGAAAATTGTTAATAACAATGATCTGCATGGTGTTTTCACCTTTATTAGAAATACTGGTAACTTTCTTTTTTAATTTGTGTTTTCAAATTTTATAAGCATCTGCATAAAAAAGATTGTAGAATAAGAACTGCTAGAACTACCATAAATAGATTATCATGATTGATTGATTGATTAATTGATTGTTGATTGTTGGTTGTTTAATGTCTAGCGACACATATTTCATTCATATTAAAGGGGCATTATCTGCCAAAATCGTAAATTTTTGCTACCCATAAAAACTATCAGATATGATTGATGCCTTAATAAAACGTGTTTCTGTAACTTATAAATGTTATGAAATGTACGTGCATCGGGGAAAAAAGGTGCAACTGCTCATGTTTTGAGATCGATCAAGAAATGGACGCCATCTTATTAATTATCGGCATTGCTTAAGGAGTTTGCCGAATCGTCATTAAATCAATACAACAATGCACTTATTTCTTATTTTCTGTGAATCTGCTTTTAGTCTGCGTTAATTACGGACAAAGAACCATGCAAGTTTGCAGTTAATAAGCGACAAAATACAAATTATTCGTTTTTACCTGTCACTAGTAAGGTCAGATGCATACAGAGAAAGCGAGGTCAAATTATTTGCTTGCAAGGAAATAAAAAATCGTTGGTAATTTTCGTTCTCAAAAGGCGAAAAGTGGTACGATAAGCTGTTTAATGTGAAATATTTACATTTATTTCATCATTTTAAAGCTATTTACCAATTTCCAAAACATATAATTTTTTTGGTCAAAATCGTAGCTAATGCTTCTTTAAGTATGTGACAAGTTCAGCAGTATATATAAGAAACATACAGAAATAAAGGAGGAATATGACAACCCGGGACAGCAACATGTGAATGCCACTGGAAAGGTATGGAAGGTTGGATAGGGACAAAAACCTTAGACTTTGGTATCGGTTACAATGCACCTACCGGTACTCCCACCATATAACAGAAATATTGTTGTGGCGCTAAACACCATAACCTCAAACTACCGTTACTCTTTTTCCGAAATCTACAAAAGTGGTCTTTAACATGCAGTCAGCATGGCACTCTCAAACGCTAATCACAATAGACTGATATTATAACCTGACAGTCCCTAGCCAAGAGGGCACCCTCATATCTGCCACCTTGGCATGTGCTGGGTTGGGCATCTCTCTGCATTGAGTCCAAGGAACTGCCACCAGTGCCTAGAGGTGGCATTATTATACATTCAGTCATTCTTATAAAATGCTCCATTTGAAAATAATATTGATACTTGTCACATTCTGTTGTCATGGATATTTTATTTTGAAATTTGCCAGGGGAGTAATATAATTTGCATTGTTGCAGTTGACTTGGATATATTGTGGACCATTTTGTTTTCAAATTTCCATAAAATCCTAATATAAAATACAAAATGCCTGAAATGTTTCCTTATCTTGACGTTGGTGGCTCGTTTTCTTAGAGATTTCACCACAATAACAGAAACAGTAAACAACAATAAAAATACAATAAAAGTCAAAATATAATTAATTAAAATAATCAAGCATTAAATACATGACTGGTTCAATCTCCAGAAGAACAGCATCTTTTAATTAAAACTTGACCTAATTTGCATCTTTAGTGAAACCGTGTAAGAATAATTTGAAGATTAACACTTAATGATTCTATTTCTGAAGGATTTATTCAGAGTTCAGCCATAAGATTCTTGTCTTAATCATGACAGATTGAGAACTGTTCAGAATGACTTCCCATTAATACCCTAATATCACATTTACATCCTAATTAGGTAATTAATTATACAAAAGTAAACAAAACAGGACATTCTAAAATAAACAATGACCATGCTACTGACTATGAATTATGGAAAATAAATGAAAATGGCCTCCTATCTGTTATTACAGTGGTGTCAACAGGAGTCAAGCGAACAAATTATAACAAATTATAGTCTTAAAGGCAAGATATTGACCATTACAGCAGAATGAGAAAAATGACTCAACACTTATATTATGGTTCTTATTTGGTTCGGTTTTTCCCTTGATAAAGTGATATCTTGCGTTCTATCTTTTGAACATATTCCTTTATCATAAGAAAATACAAATAAATTAATCCCATTCTATTGTTGTAGGGTTAGGGTTATGGAGTTTAATGCCACTTTCAACAACATTTCAGTGATATCGCGGCGGTCAGTTTTATTGGTGAAGTAAAGCAGAGTACCCAGAGAAAACCACCGACCTGTCACAAGTCACAGACAAACTTTATCACATAATGTTGTATCAAGTATACCTTGCCATGAGCGGGATTCGAACTCATATCTTTAGTAGTGATATGCACTGATTGCATAGGTAGTTGTAAATCCAACTAATATATGATCACGACCACTGCAATAAATTTGAAATTACTAGTATAATTTAAAAAATGTTGTTCTCTTTTTAGAATTGATTTCAAGTCAAGATTTTATTAGACAACACTCAAAAACAAAATATGTGTTACATGAGATAAAAATATGAAACAAAATTTACATATATTGACATACAATAAATGGCTAGGTCTATAGATATGACCACACTGTAATAGTACATGTACCTAACACTATTGGGAGTGAACAGAATGTGGTCACTATAACATGTTTATTGTTTGTTAAACACTGCTAGGTCTATAGATATGACCACACTGTAATAGTACATGTACCTAACACTATTGGGAGTGAACAGAATGTGGTCACTATAACATGTTTATTGTTTGTTAAACACTGCTAGGTCTATAGATATGATCACACTGTAATAGTACATGTACCTAACACTATTGGGAGTGAACAGAATGTGGTCACTATAACATGTTTATTGTTTGTTAAACACTGCTAGGTCTATAGATATGACCACACTGTAATAGTACATGTACCTAACACTATTGGGAGTGAACAGAATGTGGTCATTATAACATGTTTATTGTTTGTTAAACACTGCTAGGTCTATAGATATGACCACACTGTAATAGTACATGTACCTAACACTATTGGGAGTGAACAGAATGTGGTCACTATAACATGTTTATTGTTTGTTAAACACTGCTAGGTCTATAGATATGACCACACTGTAATAGTACATGTACCTAACACTATTGGGAGTGAACAGAATGTGGTCATTATAACATGTTTATTGTTTGTTAAACACTGCTAGGTCTATAGATATGACCACACTGTAATAGTACATGTACCTAACACTATTGGGAGTGAACAGAATATGGTCACTATAACATGTTTATTGTTTGTTAAACACTGCTAGGTCTATAGATATGACCACACTGTAATAGTACATGTACCTAACACTACTGGGAGTGAACAGAATATGGTCACTATAACATGTTTATTGTTTGTTAAACACTGCTAGGTCTATAGATATGACCACACTGTAATAGTACATGTACCTAACACTATTGGGAGTGAACAGAATGTGGTCACTATAACATGTTTATTGTTTGTTAAACACTGCTAGGTCTATAGATATGACCACACTGTAATAGTACATGTACCTAACACTATTGGGAGTGAACAGAATGTGGTCATTATAACATGTTTATTGTTTGTTAAACACTGCTAGGTCTATAGATATGATCACACTGTAATAGTACATGTACCTAACACTATTGGGAGTGAACAGAATGTGGTCACTATAACATGTTTATTGTTTGTTAAACACTGCTAGGTCTATAGATATGATCACACTGTAATAGTACATGTACCTAACACTATTGGGAGTGAACAGAATGTGGTCACTATAACATGTTTATTGTTTGTTAAACACTGCTAGGTCTATAGATATGATCACACTGTAATAGTACATGTACCTAACACTATTGGGAGTGAACAGAATGTGGTCACTATAACATGTTTATTGTTTGTTAAACACTGCTAGGTCTATAGATATGACCACACTGTAATAGTACATGTACCTAACACTATTGGGAGTGAACAGAATGTGGTCACTATAACATGTTTATTGTTTGTTAAACACTGCTAGGTCTATAGATATGACCACACTGTAATAGTACATGTACCTAACACTATTGGGAGTGAACAGAATGTGGTCACTATAACATGTTTATTGTTTGTTAAACACTGCTAGGTCTATAGATATGACCACACTGTAATAGTACATGTACCTAACACTATTGGGAGTGAACAGAATGTGGTCACTATAACATGTTTATTGTTTGTTAAACACTGCTAGGTCTATAGATATGACCACACTGTAATAGTACATGTACCTAACACTATTGGGAGTGAACAGAATGTGGTCACTATAACATGTTTATTGTTTGTTAAACACTGCTAGGTCTATAGATATGACCACACTGTAATAGTACATGTACCTAACACTATTGGGAGTGAACAGAATGTGGTCACTATAACATGTTTATTGTTTGTTAAACACTGCTAGGTCTATAGATATGACCACACTGTAATAGTACATGTACCTAACACTATTGGGAGTGAACAGAATGTGGTCACTATAACATGTTTATTGTTTGTTAAACACTGCTAGGTCTATAGATATGACCACACTGTAATAGTACATGTACCTAACACTATTGGGAGTGAACAGAATGTGGTCACTATAACATGTTTATTGTTTGTTAAACACTGCTAGGTCTATAGATATGACCACACTGTAATAGTACATGTACCTAACACTATTGGGAGTGAACAGAATGTGGTCATTATAACATGTTTATTGTTTGTTAAACACTGCTAGGTCTATAGATATGACCACACTGTAATAGTACATGTACCTAACACTATTGGGAGTGAACAGAATGTGGTCACTATAACATGTTTATTGTTTGTTAAACACTGCTAGGTCTATAGATATGACCACACTGTAATAGTACATGTACCTAACACTATTGGGAGTGAACAGAATGTGGTCATTATAACATGTTTATTGTTTGTTAAACACTGCTAGGTCTATAGATATGACCACACTGTAATAGTACATGTACCTAACACTATTGGGAGTGAACAGAATATGGTCACTATAACATGTTTATTGTTTGTTAAACACTGCTAGGTCTATAGATATGACCACACTGTAATAGTACATGTACCTAACACTACTTGGGAGTGAACAGAATATGGTCACTATAACATGTTTATTGTTTGTTAAACACTGCTAGGTCTATAGATATGACCACACTGTAATAGTACATGTACCTAACACTATTGGGAGTGAACAGAATGTGGTCACTATAACATGTTTATTGTTTGTTAAACACTGCTAGGTCTATAGATATGACCACACTGTAATAGTACATGTACCTAACACTATTGGGAGTGAACAGAATGTGGTCACTATAACATGTTTATTGTTTGTTAAACACTGCTAGGTCTATAGATATGATCACACTGTAATAGTACATGTACCTAACACTATTGGGAGTGAACAGAATGTGGTCACTATAACATGTTTATTGTTTGTTAAACACTGCTAGGTCTATAGATATGATCACACTGTAATAGTACATGTACCTAACACTATTGGGAGTGAACAGAATGTGGTCACTATAACATGTTTATTGTTTGTTAAACACTGCTAGGTCTATAGATATGACCACACTGTAATAGTACATGTACCTAACACTATTGGGAGTGAACAGAATGTGGTCACTATAACATGTTTATTGTTTGTTAAACACTGCTAGGTCTATAGATATGACCACACTGTAATAGTACATGTACCTAACACTATTGGGAGTGAACAGAATGTGGTCACTATAACATGTTTATTGTTTGTTAAACACTGCTAGGTCTATAGATATGACCACACTGTAATAGTACATGTACCTAACACTATTGGGAGTGAACAGAATGTGGTCACTATAACATGTTTATTGTTTGTTAAACACTGCTAGGTCTATAGATATGACCACACTGTAATAGTACATGTACCTAACACTATTGGGAGTGAACAGAATGTGGTCACTATAACATGTTTATTGTTTGTTAAACACTGCTAGGTCTATAGATATGACCACACTGTAATAGTACATGTACCTAACACTATTGGGAGTGAACAGAATGTGGTCACTATAACATGTTTATTGTTTGTTAAACACTGCTAGGTCTATAGATATGACCACACTGTAATAGTACATGTACCTAACACTATTGGGAGTGAACAGAATGTGGTCACTATAACATGTTTATTGTTTGTTAAACACTGCTAGGTCTATAGATATGACCACACTGTAATAGTACATGTACCTAACACTATTGGGAGTGAACAGAATGTGGTCACTATAACATGTTTATTGTTTGTTAAACACTGCTAGGTCTATAGATATGACCACACTGTAATAGTACATGTACCTAACACTATTGGGAGTGAACAGAATGTGGTCACTATAACATGTTTATTGTTTGTTAAACACTGCTAGGTCTATAGATATGACCACACTGTAATAGTACATGTACCTAACACTATTGGGAGTGAACAGAATGTGGTCACTATAACATGTTTATTGTTTGTTAAACACTGCTAGGTCTATAGATATGACCACACTGTAATAGTACATGTACCTAACACTATTGGGAGTGAACAGAATGTGGTCACTATAACATGTTTATTGTTTGTTAAACACTGCTAGGTCTATAGATATGACCACACTGTAATAGTACATGTACCTAACACTATTGGGAGTGAACAGAATGTGGTCACTATAACATGTTTATTGTTTGTTAAACACTGCTAGGTCTATAGATATGACCACACTGTAATAGTACATGTACCTAACACTATTGGGAGTGAACAGAATGTGGTCACTATAACATGTTTATTGTTTGTTAAACACTGCTAGGTCTATAGATATGACCACACTGTAATAGTACATGTACCTAACACTATTGGGAGTGAACAGAATGTGGTCACTATAACATGTTTATTGTTTGTTAAACACTGCTAGGTCTATAGATATGACCACACTGTAATAGTACATGTACCTAACACTATTGGGAGTGAACAGAATGTGGTCACTATAACATGTTTATTGTTTGTTAAACACTGCTAGGTCTATAGATATGACCACACTGTAATAGTACATGTACCTAACACTATTGGGAGTGAACAGAATGTGGTCACTATAACATGTTTATTGTTTGTTAAACACTGCTAGGTCTATAGATATGACCACACTGTAATAGTACATGTACCTAACACTATTGGGAGTGAACAGAATGTGGTCACTATAACATGTTTATTGTTTGTTAAACACTGCTAGGTCTATAGATATGACCACACTGTAATAGTACATGTACCTAACACTATTGGGAGTGAACAGAATGTGGTCACTATAACATGTTTATTGTTTGTTAAACACTGCTAGGTCTATAGATATGACCACACTGTAATAGTACATGTACCTAACACTATTGGGAGTGAACAGAATGTGGTCACTATAACATGTTTATTGTTTGTTAAACACTGCTAGGTCTATAGATATGACCACACTGTAATAGTACATGTACCTAACACTATTGGGAGTGAACAGAATGTGGTCACTATAACATGTTTATTGTTTGTTAAACACTGCTAGGTCTATAGATATGACCACACTGTAATAGTACATGTACCTAACACTATTGGGAGTGAACAGAATGTGGTCACTATAACATGTTTATTGTTTGTTAAACACTGCTAGGTCTATAGATATGACCACACTGTAATAGTACATGTACCTAACACTATTGGGAGTGAACAGAATGTGGTCACTATAACATGTTTATTGTTTGTTAAACACTGCTAGGTCTATAGATATGACCACACTGTAATAGTACATGTACCTAACACTATTGGGAGTGAACAGAATGTGGTCACTATAACATGTTTATTGTTTGTTAAACACTGCTAGGTCTATAGATATGACCACACTGTAATAGTACATAAGTAACCTAACACTAATTGGGATGTGAACCTAGAATGTGGTCACTATAACAATGTTTATATTGTCTGCTAGGTCTATAGATATGACCACACTGTAATAGTACATGTACCTAACACTATTGGGAGTGAACAGAATGTGGTCACTATAACATGTTTATTGTTTGTTAAACACTGCTAGGTCTATAGATATGACCACACTGTAATAGTACATGTACCTAACACTATTGGGAGTGAACAGAATGTGGTCACTATAACATGTTTATTGTTTGTTAAACACTGCTAGGTCTATAGATATGACCACACTGTAATAGTACATGTATCTAACACTATTAGGAGTGAACAGAATGTGGTCACTATAACATGTTTATTGTTTGTTAAACACTGCTAGGTCTATAGATATGACCACACTGTAATAGTACATGTACCTAACACTATTGGGAGTGAACAGAATGTGGTCACTATAACATGTTTATTGTTTGTTAAACACTGCTAGGTCTATAGATATGACCACACTGTAATAGTACATGTACCTAACACTATTGGGAGTGAACAGAATGTGGTCACTATAACATGTTTATTGTTTGTTAAACACTGCTAGGTCTATAGATATGACCACACTGTAATAGTACATGTACCTAACACTATTGGGAGTGAACAGAATGTGGTCACTATAACATGTTTATTGTTTGTTAAACACTGCTAGGTCTATAGATATGACCACACTGTAATAGTACATGTACCTAACACTATTGGGAGTGAACAGAATGTGGTCACTATAACATGTTTATTGTTTGTTAAACACTGCTAGGTCTATAGATATGACCACACTGTAATAGTACATGTACCTAACACTACTGGGAGTGAACAGAATGTGGTCACTATAACATGTTTATTGTTTGTTAAACACTGCTAGGTCTATAGATATGACCACACTGTAATAGTACATGTACCTAACACTATTGGGAGTGAACAGAATGTGGTCACTATAACATGTTTATTGTTTGTTAAACACTGCTAGGTCTATAGATATGACCACACTGTAATAGTACATGTACCTAACACTATTGGGAGTGAACAGAATGTGGTCACTATAACATGTTTATTGTTTGTTAAACACTGCTAGGTCTATAGATATGACCACACTGTAATAGTACATGTACCTAACACTACTGGGAGTGAACAGAATGTGGTCACTATAACATGTTTATTGTTTGTTAAACACTGCTAGGTCTATAGATATGACCACACTGTAATAGTACATGTACCTAACACTATTGGGAGTGAACAGAATGTGGTCATTATAACATGTTTATTGTTTGTTAAACACTGCTAGGTCTATAGATATGACCACACTGTAATAGTACATGTACCTAACACTATTGGGAGTGAACAGAATGTGGTCATTATAACATGTTTATTGTTTGTTAAACACTGCTAGGTCTATAGATATGACCACACTGTAATAGTACATGTACCTAACACTATTGGGAGTGAACAGAATGTGGTCACTATAACATGTTTATTGTTTGTTAAACACTGCTAGGTCTATAGATATGACCACACTGTAATAGTACATGTACCTAACACTATTGGGAGTGAACAGAATGTGGTCACTATAACATGTTTATTGTTTGTTAAACACTGCTATGATAAAATAACAAAAATCTTCACTTCAAATCACGGAAAATTTATTTTTTTTAATTTTAAATGTTACTTGAGATTTTCAGTTACGAGTTTGAAGAATTCAACAAAAATGAAAACTTGGTATTAAAAAGGAAATTAGTATTTTCTTTCTTTTTTGGGGGGTGGGGTCAAATGTTAAAGCTAACTTGACAGTGTCAAGCATTGCTTGTGCTAAATAATGAAAAGTAGTGCAGTTATAGCCGAGTATGGCATTTTACAGAGAGCAAAAATATAGGTTTTGAAGGAAAATTTCTTGAATTAATAATAAAAAACAATATAGGATATTAAAATGGTTGTTAATAGCTTTTAATTTGTTTAATATACCGGTAAACAATATAATATTTCAGTAAAGTAAAACTAGTGGATTTAATAAATATATCACATCAGTACAGTTCTCTAATGACCCATTAAAATATAATTTGCTAAGCTTAAATGATCATTTTTAGAATGAATTCTATGCAAATTTGTTACATTTTTTTTTAATTTTTGGTATTAATTCTAGGTAAATTTGTAAAATATAATTTTTTTTTATATTTGGTATTATTTCTATGTAAATTGTTAAATATCATTTTTTCTCTCAAACAGTTATTTTTTGTTTTAATTCTGACACTCAATGGAAAGTCATCTCCAATATCAACCTGCAGTTGTTTGTTTGTGGTCAAGGGGAGATAATCCAGTATTAACATTTGGTATTATTTCTATGTAAATTGTTAAATATCATTTTTCTCCTCAAACAGTTATTTTTTGTTTTAATTCTGACACTCAACATCACAATGGAAAGTCATCTCCAATATCAACTTGCAGTTTTTTGTGGTCAAGGGGAGATAATCCAGTATTATAATTGTAAAGTAATTGCTAATAGAAAGCCAGTGAAAATGAAATGAAAACATAAATGGTTTTACTTTCACTTTCCAAATTGATAAAGAATTAAAACTTATTTGCAACCTAGACCAAGAAATCTTTCAAAAATCCTTTTGTACAAGAATTCCATGAGTGATATTTTATTTCAATCTTGTTCCCTTTTTTGAACCTCTGATGATAACAATAATTCTTAATGTTGCATTTTTGGCCAGATTTAATGCAATATTAAATCTGACAAAATGCAGTATTACAAATAAACACATCTGGAATTTCCAGCATCAATTATACTTTTCTCTAGAATTGTTTTGGCATGAAAGGGTGAAATCATACGTCAGTTAAAAATAGGATTTGCACAACACAATTGTAATCTAAAGATTTTATGAATTATGTAAAGAAAGTGTAAACAGTGATGGTCATCAATTTCACCAATATCTATAAAATAAACAATCACCTCTCATCTCAACTGCAGTCAATGAACACAATAAAGATCATAACATATGACGTTGGACATCCAGGTACTGGCTTGGGACAGGCACAATAATGTGGCATGGTTATACTGGTTTAATGGGATCCTTTGTATATTTACATGTATGTACCATACAGGGTTGTGAATAGAGCACATTTACACATGTATTTAAAAAAAACATCCCTTTTTGAAACTTTTAATTATTGATTGCAATACAAGTCTAGAAGTTTTTATTTTGAGTATGGTAGTTTTTCTGTGCAAAATATTGCTATTTGTAGCAGGTAGCAGGCCAACAATACACGGTTACTGACAAAAGAAAATACTTTCCTGGGCTGTGTAGTGGCGTACCCATTTCTGTTTGTATCTCTGGGTTGTTTTAGGCTAAATAGATTACAGCATTAAGGTACAACATCTATTATCCAAATTTAACAAGAAATGTGTGCATCACAAAATACGTCCGTCTATATAAATTATCAAACGGTACAATGGTAATTCAGTCAAACAATTAATCATGTGAGCAGGAAAATTAAGTCCTTTAAGGTTAGCAATTTTGTGACATTCCACCACGGTAACCTTGACCTTTGGCCTAATGACCCCCAGAACAAATAGGGTTCTTCCCCTTCCACAGGGGAATCATGTGGCCAAGTTTGGTAAAGATCCAATATACAGAATTAAAGTTATCGTGCGGAAACGATCCTGTTGTCAAAAAATATATTTATAGTAATTGTGACATTGACCTTTGACCTAATGACCCCAAAATAAATAGGGTTCTTCCCCTTCCACAGGGGAAGCATGTGGCCAAGTTTGGTAAAGATCCAATATACAGAACTAAAGTTATGCAGAAACGACCCTGTTGTCAAAAATTATATTTATAGTAACGGTGACCTTGACCTTTGACCTAATGACTCCAAAATAAATAGGGTTATTGCCCTTCCACAGGGGAATCATGTGGTCAAGTTTGGTAAAGATCCAATATACAGTACTAGAGTTATCGTGCAGAAACGACCCTGTTGTCAAAAATTCTATTTATAGTAACAGTGACCTTTGACCTAATGACCCCAAAATAAATACGGTTCTTCCCCTTCCCCAGGGGAATCATTTGGCCAAGTTTGGTAAAGATTCGATATACAGAACTAAAGTTATTGTGCGGAAATCTGTGTGGACGCCCCCCCCCGCCATACCCAATCACATAATACGGCCAGTCTCGAGACGGGCGTATAAAAACCGCATCAGTGGTATAATGGTTAGCATGCTCTCCTCGAGTGTGGTAGATCATGGGTTTGATCCCCGATCAGGTAAAACCAAAGACTCTAAACTTTGTATTTGTTGCTTCTCCACTAAGCACACAGTATTAAGGAGAAAGAGCAAAGACTGGTTGGCTCAGAATCAAGATAATGTGTCAGAGTGGGGTGACATGTCTACCTGCGGACAGTTGCTTCAGTGAGCTAGCACTATAAAAATCCAACTAAGCGTGTTGGTTTAGTACAAAGTGGACCTCATCGCCATCATCTCATAGAAAATTAACTTGTTCTCCCCATGGTATAGCTGATTGCTGAGTTGGTGTTAAACAACAATCAATCACTCACTCAAAATTTAAATCTCATCCAAAATTCATATATAAAACGATGTCTATTTAATTATTACTTTAGGATAGTGTGACAGTTTATATCTAAACATACCGTAGCTTAAACTCAGGTAAAGGGGGATCAATAACAGCACAAAATGATCACTTTAATACCAAAATCTGGAAATTAACTCAATTCCCTCAGTATTAAACTAAATTCGAAATCAACAACTGGAATTGAGTACAATTCTTTCGGGTGAAGTTCCAACCAAATAATAAAATATATATATGAGGAGAGTAAATCTGACCTTGTGATACCAGAGTGAACTCTTCATAGTTCATGAATTTACATTCCGAGAAATTGCAAAGCTTACTGTCTAACATAAAAGACTGTGAGAAAAACGATTCTGAATGATCAAGAATTTAATATTCTAACCAATGAAATAAAAACAAGAAAAGTTCACACATTTGCATGAGCATAGTAAAAACAATGTTCTGTACAGCCCGTCCTGACAGACAATTCAAAGAAGTTCAAGAACTTATAGGACTAATAGATGGAATGGATAAACACACCGACGGAAAATACATAATAAACAATAATCAACTAAGGACAGATAGTGATTATTGCTTAACACCATGTGATCAATTTTCCGGCTATTCTTTGGTTTAGGTTTATGGTGTTTAACACCACACTATTCTTTGGTAAACAATTTACTTTTAATAAGATGATATCTGATTAGTACTAGACAAAGACGTCAAGTTGGATTAAATTCTCTGTGTTTATCGGAGAAGCTATACCTCAGGGGTTAAAAATTCCACTAGCCCGACGCCCGGGGCTAGTAATTTCCACATTTGGGCAAGCTGAAATAATCAGCTGTATGCCCGACGGCTAGTAAAAAAATATATCGGATATTGACAAACTTGTCAATATTCGCGTATCTAATTATATTCATATATGTTATATGTTGTTTAATCAGCAGCAATGTTTTATTTATTCAATCGCTAGCTTTTTGTCGAAATTGAGAGCAAAGAAGGTAGGAAAACTGTGCAACTCATCATAAAACGGCTTCAACAAATGACGGCTTACCGGAAATTTCGAAAATGAATTACCGGAATCGGATTCCGCAACCGGGAATGACTATTTCCGGTTTTGCCGATAGTAAAAAAAATTAATGCCGACCGACCCTAGATTTTTTTGACATAAAACCGTAAACACACATATATATTTTTGTTGGCCTTACAGTGACCTGAACTGTGGAATATAGGTGAAAATAAAATGCAATACCAGATCTGAAAAGAAAGATAGTTAAACTAATATACATTGTACATGTTGTACAAGGGTTCAAGTCTGCAAGTCGGATTCATGAAATCACGGTATTGACCAGGACTAGTGGTACAGAGATTCGGGCTAGTAATATTTGGGAGTATGTTAGCCCTGGGCTAGTGAGGTGGTCCATGATTTTTTAACCCCTGTATACCTATAACATTCGAGGCTGGCACACTCACCATTACATCACCAAGGTGGAATATTTACGAAAACGTAAATTATTCTTTTTGTTGATATTGGTGGAATTGTTGACCATCACTGTTCAAACTTTCTTTTCATAATTACAGTAAGTTCTTACCAATTTTTCATACAGTCTACCAAACTCTGCTACATTTGGAGTAAGTATTGCCTTCCTGTAAGACTTGACAAGATCTGGATACTCCGTCACCAAGTACAATCCATCCTATGAAGAAGAAAAATATATATATACAATGTACATGTATATATATTTATACAAATATATCCCCATGCATACTATTTTAAAAGAAGCCTCTGACGACCTTGTTTAATATAAAGGTGAACAAATAGGCTAGATAATATTACCTGATATCAGTTGAAGTGAAAATTCAGTGGCTGATCCTAGATGTTTTTATAAAAGGTGATCTATGTTAATTTTCACAGTTCTTAAGGTTATTCAATTTTATTTAAGCACAATTTTATCGATATTTTTTGACAAATCAGATAATAAAAATAGTTGGTAACAATTAAACATAAGATACTTATCTTTCCTGATTCACAAGCTTGTCAAACAATTGAACAAAAATATCAGTATTATACAAATATATTATAATACTGATTTGGCAATATACAATACACAAATTATTTGCCCTTTCTATTCACAAATTATCTGCCCCTAGTTTTCACAATTCTAATACAGGTTATAGATTATTTGTGTTTAAAACTACTTTCAACAATATGTATTTGTATTAATATCATGGCCTTCATCTACATATGAATCATACAACATTTATGGTGAAAGGCACTGATTACAAAAGTAGATACATACAACTACGTCACACTGACATACAACTACGTCACCCTGATATACAACTACGTCACACTGACATAATTTTCAGTAACAGTCAGTTCGTTTATACTGACAATATCCCTCAGTGAGATCAAAGTAAAAATATATAAATTACCAAAACTAAGTACCTTCCCCTCCTACTGAGTGTGGAGGAAAAATAACCATAGAGGGCAAAACTAAGTACTTTCCTCTCCTACTGAGTGTGGAGGAAAAATAACCATATATGTTTTATATCAAATATGTTCAACTGACTTACAGCATCAACAACTAATGGAAGGTTCCTCTTCTTAACTTCTTCAAGGATTCCCTAAAATAATATGATATTACAACTAAATACCCTCTTAGAATTAACAGTCAATTAAAATTAAATGATAATATATAGTGTATCCTGTCTAAACCAAACCTCATTGGGACAAACTTTTGTGTTCAGAGTAGACAAGTGTTTTGTTTATACAGGCCAAATTAAGAATGATTTCTAATATTGGGACTTTATATAAAGTTCGATTTATGCAGTATTCCAGTTTATTCAGGGTTCAGTTTAGACAGGATTCCAGTTTAGACATGATTCTAGTTTATTCAGGGTTCGGTTTAGATAGGATTCCAGTTTAGACAGGATTCTAGTTTATTCATGGTTCAGTTTAGACAGGATTCTAGTTTATTCAGGGTTCGGTTTAGACAGGATTCAAGTATATTCAGGTTTCAGTTTATACAGGATTCCAGTTAATTCAGGGTTTAGTTTAAACAGGATTCCATTTTATTCAGGGTATGGTTTAGACAGGTTATACTTTACCCACTATAATAATTCTAATAGTAACACACCTGATAGAGTAATAACACTATTATAGTCATTGTTGGTAACCAACGGTTGATTAATCTCGTTCTTTCCATTGGTCAATTCATTTGAAAACCATCATATTCATCAATAATTCATGAGCCTATTTCATTGGTTGCATTACAAAATCATAATGATATATATATTGACAGTTCAATCCAGCTAATAGGAAAATGTGAGTTGCTATGTTGCTATGGAAACTACTAAATACAGATCAGTTACGGAACAAACCTGAAATGATGGATTTCATATAAATTGACCCACAGGTGATAAAGGAGGAACAAGCATAGTGAACCGTGTGGTACCAACTATGTGTTAGTGTTTATTGGTCAGAAGTTAATATTTGAATTATACCCTGTAATGATGGAGATGAAGAACAACAGTAAAGCTTGACTTGTTTAACCGTTACAGAATATCTGTGTCACAAATAATCATTGATATGTTCCATTTGTCTTAATCACAATTTGGTCCTTTCCTCATTCATGACTTATCACTGGGTTTGTAACATCAGAGTTCTCACCCCTAGATTTTAATGGGGTTCATGACTTATCACTGGGTTTGTAACATCAGAGTTCTCACCCCTAGATTTTAATGAGGTTCATGACTTATCACTGGGTTTGTAACATCAGAGTTCTCACCCCTAGATTTTAATGGGGTTCATGACTTATCACTGGGTTTGTAACATCAGAGTTCTCACCCCTAGATTTTAATGGGGTTCATGACTTATCACTGGGTTTGTAACATCAGAGTTCTCACCCCTAGATTTTAATGAGGTGCATGACTTATCACTGGGTTTGTAACATCAGAGTTTTCACCCCTAGATTTTAATGGGGTTCATGACTTATCACTGGGTTTGTACCATCAGAGTTCTCACCCCTAGATTTTAATGGGGTTCATGACTTATCACTGGGTTTGTAACATCAGAGTTCTCACCCCTAGATTTTAATGGGGTTCATGACTTATCACTGGGTTTGTAACATCAGAGTTGTCACCCCTAGATTTTAATGGGGTTCATGACTTATCACTGGGTTTGTAACATCAGAGTTCTCACCCCTAGATTTTAATGAGGTTCATGACTTATCACTGGGTTTGTAACATCAGAGTTCTCACCCCTAGATTTTAATGAGGTTCATGACTTATCACTGGGTTTGTAACATCAGAGTTCTCACCCCTAGATTTTAATGAGGTTCATGACTTATCACTGGGTTTGTAACATCAGAGTTCTCACCCCTAGATTTAAATGGGGTTCATGACTTATCACTGGGTTTGTAACATCAGAGTTCTCACCCCTAGATTTTAATGGGGTTCATGACTTATCACTGGGTTTGTAACATCAGAGTTCTCACCCCTAGATTTTAATGGGGTTCATGACTTATCACTGGGTTTGTAACATCAGAGTTCTCATCCCTAGATTTTAATGAGGTTCTTGACTTATCACTGGGTTTGTAACATCAGAGTTCTCACCCCTAGATTTTAATGGGGTTCATGACTTATCACTGGGTTTGTAACATCAGAGTTCTCACCCCTAGATTTTAATGGGGTTCATGACTTATCACTGGGTTTGTAACATCAGAGTTCTCACCCCTAGATTTTAATGGGGTTCATGACTTATCACTGGGTTTGTAACATCAGAGTTCTCACCCCTAGATTTTAATGGGGTTCATGACTTATCACTGGGTTTGTAACATCAGAGTTCTCACCCCTAGATTTTAATGAGGTTCTTGTTACTCAATCTTTAGTTTTCTGTGTAGTGTTTTGTAGATGATCGTTTGTCTTTCTGTACTTTTTCTTGTGACAGTCGCCTTTGCATGTCTTTTGATTTACTGCTTCTGATTAACCCTTTGGTATCTTTAAACTTTCCTTTTGATATTTACTTGTGATTCAGATTAATTTTCGCTTGTTTTTGTGTGTATATATATATCTAAATCAAAGAATTATGTTTGATGAAATTTATCAAGATGTACATATTTCATTTCCCTGATATTAATTCTATTCTCTCATGACATCTATGTGATAAAATAAAAATACCTTAGCCTTTTCTAAACAGACAATTGGATCACGACCAAGTCCAGGGCCCAGTACAACTGCATGCATTCTTTGAAGCCATTCAGCAGTTTCTTGAACACCATATCTTGCATCCCTGCAGTGTAATTTACAAATAAAAAATATACATATACACTAGTTTCATAATGACATGCTGGAGACATTAAAGAAATCATTTAGTATATAAGAAAAGATAGAGTTATCTCCCTTGGTCATTGTTAATCGTGAAAATCTCTTATGCATACATTTTAATTGTTGTAAACAATATGACTTCATTAAAAACATTGTTATTGCATACTATTGGGGGGGTATAAAACATTTGAAAATGTTTGATTGAATTTCCTTTATTTTTTCTTACTTTCCTGTAATTATATAAAATACTGCATTAGTGATATAATGGTTAGCTTGCTTACCTTGAGTGTGCTAGATTGCTAGCTTAATCCACG
Organism: Bathymodiolus septemdierum; assembly: GCA_963383655.1. Classification (NCBI taxonomy): domain Eukaryota; kingdom Metazoa; phylum Mollusca; class Bivalvia; order Mytilida; family Modiolidae; genus Bathymodiolus; species Bathymodiolus septemdierum. Next base: position 9,980,721 of record OY726524.1, read on the forward strand.
GTCAGGTCAAAACTAAGACAATAAAATCTGTATTTGCTGTTTCTCAGCTATTAAGCATGAAGCATGCAGCATGCTTACATAGCTAACATCTGATATCTGAAGACAGCAAGAAAACACAGATTCTGTTGAACACAATAGTGGCTATATAATACATAGATATACTTACAGTATTGGATGTACAATTAGTTCTGGACTGTAACACTTAATAACTGTTGAAGCTCCTTCTGTACAGAATACATGAGATAAATCTGCTCCCTACAACATAGATTAACACTTAATAACTGTTGAAACTCCTTCTGTACAGAATACATGAGATAAATCTGCTCCCTACAACATAGATTAACACTTAATAACTGTTGAAGCTCCTTCTGTACAGAATACATGAGATAAATCTGCTCCCTACAACATAGATTAACACTTAATAACTGTTGAAGCTCCTTCTGTACAGAATACATGAGATAAATCTGCTCCCTACAACATAGATTAACACTTAATAACTGTTGAAGCTCCTTCTGTACAGAATACATGAGATAAATCTGCTCCCTACAACATAGATTAACACTTAATAACTGTTGAAGCTCCTTCTGTACAGAATACATGAGATAAATCTGCTCCCTACAACATAGATTAACACTTAATAACTGTTGAAACTCCTTCTGTACAGAATACATGAGATAAATCTGCTCCCTACAACATAGATTAACACTTAATAACTGTTGAAACTCCTTCTGTACAGAATACATGAGATAAATCTGCTCCCTACAACATAGATTAACACTTAATAACTGTTGAAGCTCCTTCTGTACAGAATACATGAGATAAATCTGCTCCCTACAACATACATTGTTTTCATTTTCAAATGAATTTTATTTAAGAAGGGAGATTTGGGTCCAAGAAACTGACTTAACCAAGTCTTTTAATAGAAGTGTCTGTACCTGCCAAGAAAATGAGGGGTCATGTATATGTGTGTTAGGGGTGAGGGGTCATGCATATTTATGTTAGGGGTGAGGGATCATGTATGTGTGTTAGGGGTAAGGGATCATGTATATGTGTGTTAGGGGTGAGGGATCATTTGTATGTGTGTTAGGGGTAAGGGATCATGTATGTGTGTTAGGGGTGAGGGATCATGTATATGTGTGTTAGGGGTGAGGGATCATTTGTATGTGTGTTAGGGGTGAGGGGTCATGCATATTTATGTTAGGGGTGAGGGATCATGTATGTGTGTTAGGGGTGAGGGATCATGTATATGTGTGTTAGGGGTGAGGGATCATTTGTATGTGTGTTAGGGGTAAGGGATCATGTATGTGTGTTAGGGGTGAGGCATCATGTATATGTGTGTTAGGGGTGAGGCATCATGTATATGTGTGTTAGGGGTAAGGGATCATGTATATGTGTGTTAGGGGTGAGGCATCATGTATATGTGTGTTAGGGGTGAGGCATCATGTATATGTGTGTTAGGGGTGAGGGATCATGTATATGTGTGTTAGGGGTGAGGGATCATGTATGTGTGTTAGGGGTGAGGGATCATGTATGTGTGTTAGGGGTGAGGGATCATGTATATGTGTGTTAGGGGTGAGGGATCATGTATATGTGTGTTAGGGGTGAGGGATCATGTATATGTGTGTTAGGGGTGAGGGATCATGTATATGTGTGTTAGGGGTGAGAGATCATGTATATGTGTGTTAGGGCGAGGGATCATGTATATGTGTGTTAGGGTGAGGGATCATGTATATGTGTGTTAGGGGCGAGGGATCATGTATATGTGTGTTAGGGGTAAGGGATCATGTATATGTGTGTTAGGGCGAGGGATCATGTATATGTGTGTTAGGGGTGAGGGATCATGTATATGTGTGTTAGGGGTGAGGGATCATGTATGTGTGTTAGGGGTAAGGGATCATGTATATGTGTGTTAGGGGTGAGGCATCATGTATATGTGTGTTAGGGGTGAGGGATCATGTATATGTGTGTTAGGGGTGAGGGATCATGTATATGTGTGTTAGGGGTGAGGGATCATGTATATGTGTGTTAGGGGTGAGGGATCATGTATATGTGTGTTAGGGGTAAGGGATCATGTATATGTGTGTTAGGGGTGAGGCATCATGTATATGTGTGTTAGGGGTGAGGGATCATATATATGTGTGCTAGGGGTGAGGGATCATGTATATGTGTGTTAGGGGTGAGGGATCATGTATATGTGTGTTAGGGGCGAGGGATCATGTATATGTGTGTTAGGGGTGAGGGATCATGTATATGTGTGTTAGGGGTGAGGGATCATATATATGTGTGCTAGGGGTGAGGCATCATGTATATGTGTGTTAGGGGTGAGGGGTCATATATATGTGTGCTAGGGGTGAGGGATCATGTATATGTGTGCTAGGGGTGAGGGATCATGTATGTGTGTTAGGGGCGAGGGATCATGTATATGTGTGTTAGGGGTGAGGGATCATGTATATGTGTGTTAGGGGTGAGGCATCATGTATATGTGTGCTAGGGGTGAGGCATCATGTATATGTGTGTTAGGGGTGAGGGATCATGTATATGTGTGTTAGGGGTGAGGGATCATGTATATGTGTGTTAGGGGTGAGGGATCATGTATATGTGTGTTAGGGGCGAGGCATCATGTATATGTGTGTTAGGGGTGAGGGCTCATGTATATGTGTGTTAGGGGTGAGGGATCATGTATATGTGTGTTAGGGGCGAGGCATCATGTATATGTGTGTTAGGGGCGAGGGATCATGTATATGTGTGTTAGGGGCGAGGGATCATGTATATGTGTGTTAGGGGTGAGGGATCATGTATATGTGTGTTAGGGGTGAGGGATCATGTATATGTGTGTTAGGGGTGAGGGGTCATGTATGTGTGTTAGGGGTGAGGGGTCATGTATATGTGTGTTAGGGGCGAGGGATCATGTATATGTGTGTTAGGGGTGAGGGATCATGTATATGTGTGTTAGGGGTGAGGGATCATGTATGTGTGTTAGGGGTAAGGGATCATGTATATGTGTGTTAGGGGTGAGGTATCATGTATATGTGTGTTAGGGGTGAGGGATCATGTATGTGTGTTAGGGGTAAGGGATCATGTATATGTGTGTTAGGGGTGAGGCATCATGTATATGTGTGTTAGGGGTGAGCGATCATATATATGTGTGCTAGGGGTGAGGGATCATGTATATGTGTGCTAAGGGTGAGGGATCATGTATATGTGTGTTAGGGGTGAGGGATCATGTATGTGTGTTAGGGGTAAGGGATCATGTATATATGTGTTAGGGGTGAGGGATCATGTATATGTGTGTTAGGGGTAAGGGATCATGTATATGTGTGTTAGGGGTGAGGGATCATGTATATGTGTGTTAGGGGTGAGGGATCATGTATATGTGTGTTAGGGGTGAGGGATCATGTATATGTGTGTTAGGGGTGAGGGATCATGTATATGTGTGTTAGGGGTGAGGGATTATGTATATGTGTGTTAGGGGTGAGGGATCATGTATATGTGTGTTAGAGGTATCAATTTTGTCTCTGTTTCTAGGATTTTTGGTATTTCATTTTGGCACTGTTCTGACAGAGTGGTATTTTTTGTTTTTCATTTAATTCTCATTTATTGATACAAATGTACATCCAATGTTTTCAATTTAGTTGTATTTTTCAAACGGGAAAATGCAGACTTTAATCAATCTCTTACTAACACTGGGTAAGGGATCTATTATAAAACAGGGAACCTTAGATTTATTTTTTGCTTACCTGGGCATCTAAGGTGTTTTGTTAACAGGCAACTTCAAAAATGAAGTATCATGTTAACTTATTAAAAAAATTCTTTCTAGTTATACTTATATGATCACATATTTTTGTTTTTTGTGTGTGTTTAGTTTGTTAGGATGATGGTTTTCTCCGAGTACATTGTTTACCTTCACCAATAAAACTGACCATCATGATATATCTAACCATTGTTGAAAGTGGTGTGAAACACCAATATAGGCAATAACCCATACATGTAGCTCAGGAAAACATCTCCATATGTGTAGAGGCCTGGGTGACGTGAGGTCATTGACTTCTTACTTCCTCAAACCACTGATGTTGGTTCACACTCCCTTTACTTACTTCAATTGTTTTGGTAACACCAGGGTTTTCACTGGTAAGTGCAGTATAGTTGTTTAGGATTTCACTGGTAAGTGCAGTATAGTTGTTTAGGATTTCCTGCTTCATTATGTCTGGTAGTCAGTCATGAGATAGTTGACAAATTACTCATAGTGACGATGAATGAGATATGAGGAAGTAATCTGACTTAAGGAGGAAAAGTACAGGCAAGGTGCACTCGATACAACATTATGTGATAAAGTTTGTCAGTGACTTGCGGCAGGTCGATGGTTTTCTACAGGTACTCCAGTTTCCTCCACCAATTAAACTGACCACCACGATATAACTGAAATATTGTTGAAAGTGGCGTTAAACACCATGAACCTAAACCTGAACCTATTTGAGGAAAAGTGCAATACATGCGAATATGTTGTTTCAATGTCAGCAAAAGATGACATGAACACTCAAGAATTCATTTGTACAATAGATTTCAACACATGTGTTATGGTAATTTAGTTGATTTTAGTGTGTTCTTAGGCAGTTTATAAAAGTAATAATCTACTTACCAATTTCAAAGCAGAAATGGCAGCAAAGTATGGTGCCCCTGTATATCTGAAACAAACAAACAAACATGCAGAATTGAATCTGACACTGGCAGTATGTGTTACAAAAATGTATTTGATCAAGTATCCGGTGGTATTTAAAATTCAAGTGAGTAAAAATATGTTAATGAGTCAAGAGTACTTTAGCTGTAATAATTGTAGGTCTGTCTTGGTCTGTCTTGGTCACTATCACTACTAGCTTGATTGACATCTATCTGGGCAATATGATAATGTTAGAATATGATATATGTACAGTTGAAAATAGTGGCCTTATCCTTCCAGATAAATATTCCAACAACAGTCATGATACACACTCTAATGGTGGGAGGGGGTGTATAATATCTCTCCGATAATATATAGAAAATAAAAAACTGTGAAAATATGTTTATGATTTTGATTTTCTGGTCAATACTTCAATCAATTCTTCATGTGTATTATTTTTTTTTGGGAGGGAAAGGGGTAATCATATCTAAAAGGACTTACTCTTTACAACCTCCAACCACTCCAATTCTTCCAGCCATGCCTTTATGTGTATCATATGTCAAGGGTGGAATCACAGACTTGACCATCTCTAATAATAATCCTGGTTTGTGGTAGCTGGTGTGTACCCATTGGAAATTTCCAATTCTTGCTACAAATTAAATAAAACCATGAGTATGTTTTCATATCATTTGATTAATGATATCTATAACATACATTGTATGTAATTTGGCTTATGGTTGAAAGTATACTTGAACAAGGCAACTGGGACGATGCAGTTAAAGCCATCAGAGGTCTGCCATCTAGTGTAAAGGTTTGTTGGCCCAAAGAACATGAATGTACAACAAAATGAACAAATTATTTGTAAAATAATGTACAATATATGCCTTATACAAATATATACATCTATTTATAGAGCTAAGGTAGACAATATATCGACTAGATTATTCAGTTTACATGGAAAACAGTAAAGATCGTTCTGACTAGTCAATATACCCAAATAATCAAAAGTCACGATACATAACATCCTTCGTTAGATGGAGGTAAACATTCAATTTACATCCTGGTTCATGGCAATGATGAAACTCTGACAGGAACGATGCTAGGTGGCACTTGATCTCAATATAAACGACAGATTTCCACTGGCTACCAGCTACTTTTGAAAGTTGATGTCGTCATTCATTTTTGTGATAGTACGCACGTGGTCTGTTTGAGTGTAAGCAAATATATGTACACCTTTGTTGTTGATTGTTTATATCTGTAATTGGAGATTATATTATCAAGAGGAGGAGGATTGTGATCCCATTCCATTGCAGGCCTTGATTCATATCACATTTTTGTGTCTGTCCTATGTCAAGACCATGGATTTCCATCGGCAAAATGTCATGCCTTTTTAAATGACTGGAAGTGATGGGTAGTTGTTCCTTTTGTTGAAAATTAATTGGTGGAATTTTTACTATCAATGTAAATGACTGTTTCAAGAAAAGTCTGAAGACACCAAAGACAGGCCAGTGGCGGAGGCAATCCAGTTTCCTTTCAAACCACAAGGACTTGCTCTCGGCCTTTCGTTATCAATAATTTTAACCCTACTATCAATGTACGGTACTAAAATATCACTTAGTACCGCACATTGATAGTAGGGTTAAAATTATTGATAACGAAAGACCGTGGAGCAAGTCGGACCACAGGAAGCGCCTGTGGTCGAACTTGAAGTCCCTGTCACCTGTGTTTCAAACCATGTTTTCTAAATTCTACGCAGGTGATATTATAGGATCCTTTATTCCAAATATAAATATAAAGACGGAAAAACTGCATCTGTTGCAGGTGCACTTTGGGTCAGGTAGAAGATGAGATCCATTATTTACTTCATTGTACTTGCCATGCAAACCATAGGGAAATTTTTACTACATATTTGACATCTGAGTGTCAAAATTTTCAAAATTTAGATGACAAATGTAAACTCATATGGATCTTAAATAATGAAGACCCAACTATACTCAGATATCTTTGTCAATATCTTTTATCAACAACTATTTGATTAAATGGAATTGGAGATCTGCAAACTGGATGACCTGCATTGAGCATGAGAAAGAAAATATTCTTTTTGGCATCGTCCCTTGATGCTTGCTGCTGGTTATCCAAAAGCTCTGATCTCTTTCCATGTTTCAAACAATATTCCTTCCACATCAACATGGCCAGTCTGCACTAGACACAAGTAGGACTTTATTCCTTTTAGCATCGACTCAAGGTGTCTCTTGCAGATTGGTGATGAATCACCTGATATATACCATCGTGTTATCCGTTTTCGTGCTATTATCGATTTTCAGATATAGCGATTAACAGTGTTAACCTTCCATTCATATGACGATTGGAATTTTCAAAGAATGGCTAGTTAAATATTTCTTTGTGCATAAGATTGTTCTTAAAGCCATTCTTGTATTTTAATATACTCTCGATTACCTGGCAACTTTTGTTGTCAGTAAAATGGCGGTATCTGTTTCCGTGATAAATAAAAACAAGGCCGATATACGGGATGGAAACGAATATAAAATCCGGAAATGGCTGGTTTTAAAATTTCATGGTTCTGGCCATCTACCAAATCATACTACATCTAAATAAAATAACAGAATGTTTGAAAATGACCACTTTCAAAATTGTGTTTACTTTTGATGTTTTTTTTAGTGCTGAAACCACAATGCACTGCAAAGTGACATGTATTTTATATAAGATACAGGCACATTTCAGTCGGCTCTTTTGTTTACAAATACGATCAGTGACCCCATGATAGTTACATGACAGGAAGAGCAGGTGTCTGAGAGGCAGACGACATAGTTAAATTTTATATAGCCCTTCTGGATTTTTTTACAGCTACTTTATAAATGAAGTACATTTTTGGCATTACAAAAAGTATGGTTCAGTAGGTAGGTTCACTGTTTTTGGTACTTACGTCTTTAAAAGTAAACTTTATAATTTTTAACAAAGGTCAGCTTTCGTATTATTTATGTTCCATAAATAGAAACCGGAAGACACGTCAAAAATAATGCGTGCGCTGTGGAAATCAAAATAAAATGGATACCACGAAAACAGACGACGGACGAAAACACATACCGTGACGATATGTATATGTTCTCTCTCATCCCCCCCCCCCCCTCCCCTCCCTCCCTCATATATATGTGAGTAAGTGTATGTACGTTTATGCGCATATATCTCTTTTCCTGCCCGTGTGCCTGCACCACAATTATTGATATTTCACCGCGAATATTTAGGTTGATATATTGTTGTTGTGTATCAATCATAATTGTTATTTGTATATGCCCTCCTGGGGCCCTCATTTGGTTAATACACTTATTTCTATTTCTATTTCTAAAGACGATGTATGAAAACAATGCTAAAAAGTATTTGAGATAATGAGTTTTACTTGTTGTTCCTGAAGTTCTGCTCAATAAAGAGCCCAATAATGCAACTGTAGAAAGCATCGTCTGTTTTCCTGCGATTGTCCTTGACCTTTCCTTTGATCAAAGTAAAGTCTAGAGAACACTCGAAATGTTACGTTTTGAATGTCTCTTGCATTATCCAAATGTTTTATTATGAGTCTAGAGAAAATCGAAAAGAAATTCAATATGGCGTAAGATTCTATAAACAAAAAAGAATAAGTTTGATTTAATTACAACCACATGCTAATGAAATACGATGCAGCAATGTTGAAATGCATACATATAAAATACACAAAGAATGATATATTTCATATATATTTTTTGCACGAAATGAACAAATAGTTCTGTAGATAGCTGTTACAATTAAGGGACCTGTCTGGACAAGAAAAACAATATTTCATTGACTTTATTACTCAATTAATTGCTATTACATTTTGAAGAAGTAACTAGACAAACTATTTACTTTTTTTCTATTAAAAGTCACATAGAATGTGCACACTAGAAGTAGAAATGGTAATTATTCATCACATTTCATTGAACCAAGTTTATCACAGCCACAGGTGCTTACAAATTATTTTTATCCCTCGACTGACAACTCTTAAGAAAAACCACAAACCATGATGTTACATGCAAGCCCTGTATCAAATTTCTACATGCGATATTGATTGTCATTGATTGCGTAATTGGCAGACACGAACATGACAAAGGAAGTTATAGCAGCGACTAAAAATGACCACAATATTTTAGTTTTGAGGTCTGCTGGTACCGGTAAAAGCAATCGGGTCATTTGTACATTCATGTTTAAATTTGCTGTCATTTTTATTTTCGACCAATCAAATCGCATGTAAGCATCATGGCGGGTGGGTTCATTGCCTGCAAATTCTGTGAAACATTGCTTAAAAGTTGCAGATACACATGTAGGTAAAGATGATGATGAAAAGGAATAGGAATATTAAAAATATATTTATTATGTTTCAAAGGGCAGGGTTCGAAATTATCGGACGCAAAGATGCTAAATGAGTGTGTTTTTTTCATGTTGCGTCTGAAACAAACTTGAGGTCAACTACATTCAAATGTAATCGATTACATTACAATTACTTTGCAATTTTCATGATTACATTACATTACGATTGCATCAATTTTCAAATGTAATCGATTAAATTACAATTACTTTGTAAATGTAATCGATTACATTACTGATTACATTTAATGTCATGACAACCAATATATTAGTGTTTTATGTTATTTTGTCTCATGTGCATCTGTCCAATATCTCTTTTTTAATGTATTTCTGACTCAGAACTATGAATTACAATTCAGTTTAATGTGATCATTACATGATGGAATAACATACAGTACATTGTGAATTATAAACAGCAATTCTCATTTTCCTTTTTTCATAAAATAAAATATGTTGTGTGTTATTACTATGACCAATATTCATTCCATCTTATACTATTAGTAAATATTATAGCATACATTTCAAATGTATGATTTGTACATTTTAATAATATATATCAAATAATGTCAAGCATCCTGTCAAAAGTTTATTGTGGATAATAAACTAGCAGTTAACCTGTGCCACAGATTAAATTTGTAATTAAGGTCTTATTTATGACACCAAATTATGTAACAATCACCATTACTAAATTTCACACCATTTTAATGTGTGTCCTTGATATCTAATTCAGAAGATAAAAAAACAAAAGTAATTCTGATTCTAAAAACTTGCTTAAAAATATGTACAATTTCTCAGTCTAAATATGAAAACTAAATTTATGTAAATAGATTTAATAAAATATCCATTACAAGTTGTGTAGTATTACTATAACCCACAAATAATGAAAATTATCATATAATTCAATATTAAAAGGAAAATCCGCACCAAAATAAGAAGCAGAAATATCACATACATGTATCTCGGAATATCAGATACAAGCCCCAAATCCAAAATTTGCTATTTATCAGTTAATTTGTAATATGCATGATTGAAAATATCAAGTCTTTGAAGCCATAATTAATATTTAATATTTTTTGTAGCTGTTATAGTTTTGATTGCAATTAAACATAGAATAATATCTTTTGATCATGTTGTGATTGCTACTTTATTTTTATAGGTTTTTTGGAGTTTTTAACAATTGAATTTCATAACATATTTTTTTTATTTAGATGTCAGTAAACTTTACTGCATTTTTTCTAGTAAGCCATTCTACATTATTTGTTTAATAAATTTCATGAAGAAAATTCATTTACATAAATCATACATTAAATATCTAAGGAGATATATATGTTTCAGTTAAGACAAAATAAGTCAAAAAGAAGAAATGTAATCATGATTACAGGGTCAAAATGAATGTAATCAATTACATTACGATTACATGTAATCTAAAAAATGATTGATTACAGATTACATGCGATTACATGAAAAAATGTAATCGATTACTACTGATTACGATTGCAAATTACGATTACCCCTTGTCTGGTCTGAAAGTTGGCAAGTGAACGACAAAAAATGTGTGTGCATATTTCAGCAAGTGTAGCACAAGAATTGTAACTTTCTACCTTTGTCCTGTTCCGAAATGTGTGTATTTTGTTTTTAATTTTAGAATAAATTTTAAAACGTAGTCTATTTATATCCTACGATGCTGGGATTACAATTCAACTGGTTTGTCAGTGTAATTAGTTCTTAACCATCGTAGTTCTGTTCGTGATCGGAAACCAGTGGTTCGGATAACACATGTTCTAAGGTTTGACATACTATCTAATGAAAAGTCTAGAAATTCCAGAAGAGTTTTAGACCTGTTTACTTTGACTCACTGCTGACGTATAATATCTTTTAAAGTATTTTCTACCTAAAAATAAACATGGAAATGAAAGTACCGTTGTGGGTCAACCGGAAAACAAAGTCAGGAAAACAGACAATAATAAAAAAAAAAAAAAAAACTGTTGCCAGTACTCCTACTTCTACCATTTATATTATTGACCTACTAATTAGCTTCAACAGTACTTCTACTTCTACCATTTATATTATTGACCTACTAATTAGCTTCAACAGTACTCCTACTTCTACCAATTATATTATTGACCTACTAATTAGCTTCAACAGTACTCCTACTTCTACCATTTATATTATTGACCTATTAATTAGCTTCAACAGTACTCCTACTTCTACCATTTATATTATTGACCTACTAATTAGCTTCAACAGTACTCCTACTTCTACCATTTATATTATTGACCTACTAATTAGCTTCAACAGTACTCCTACTTCTACCATTTATATTATTGACCTACTAATTAGCTTCAACAGTACTCCTACTTCTACCATTTATATTATTGACCTACTAATTAGCTTCAACGGTATTCCTACTTCTACCATTTATATTATTGACCTACTAATTAGCTTCAACAGTACTCCTACTTCTACCATTTATATTATTGACCTACTAATTAGCTTCAACAGTACTCCTACTTCTACCATTTATATTATTGACCTACTAATTAGCTTCAACAGTACTTCTACTTCTACCATTTATATTATTGACCTACTAATTAGCTTCAACAGTACTCCTACTTCTACCATTTATATTATTGACCAACTAATTAGCTTCAACAGTACTTCTACTTCTACCATTTATATTATTGACCTATTAATTAGCTTCAACAGTACTCCTACTTCTACCATTTATATTATTGACCTACTAATTAGCTTCAACAGTACTCCTACTACTACAATTTATATTATTGACCTACTAATTAGCTTCAACAGTACTCCTACTTCTACCATTTATATTATTGACTTACTAATTAGCTTCAACAGTACTCCTACTTCTACCATTTATATTATTGACCTATTAATTAGCTTCAACAGTACTCCTACTTCTACCATTTATATTATTGACCTACTAATTAGCTTCAACAGTACTCCTACTACTACAATTTATATTATTGACCTACTAATTAGCTTCAACAGTACTCCTACTTCTACCATTTATATTATTGACTTACTAATTAGCTTCAACAGTACTCCTACTTCTACCATTTATATTATTGACCTACTAATTAGCGTCAACAGTTTGAAGATTATGTCAAGGGAATTGTGTTGCGAAAAAGAAAAGGAAAAAAAATAACAATAATAAAATAAGTTTAAAATATGTACAAAACAGGGTGAATTTAAATATAGGATGAGGGGTAATGGCAGTCCCGAATGACTCGATGAGTCACTCAGCACTGCAGTCTCAGGTAGGTGGTTCCAGTCTACAATTATGCGAGGGAAAAATTATGCCTTTATGTGTATCATATGTCAAGGGTGGAATCACAGACTTGACCATCTCTAATAATAATCCTGGTTTGTGGTAGCTGGTGTGTACCCATTGGAAATTTCCAATTCTTGCTACAAATTAAATAAAACCATGAGTATGTTTTCATATCATTTGATTAATGATATCTATAACATACATTGTATGTAATTTGGCTTATGGTTGAAAGTATACTTGAACAAGGCAACTGGGACGATGCAGTTAAAGCCATCAGAGGTCTGCCATCTAGTGTAAAGGTTTGTTGGCCCAAAGAACATGAATGTACAACAAAATGAACAAATTATTTGTAAAATAATGTACAATATATGCCTTATACAAATATATACATCTATTTATAGAGCTAAGGTAGACAATATATCGACTAGATTATTCAGTTTACATGGAAAACAGTAAAGATCGTTCTGACTAGTCAATATACCCAAATAATCAAAAGTCACGATACATAACATCCTTCGTTAGATGGAGGTAAACATTCAATTTACATCCTGGTTCATGGCAATGATGAAACTCTGACAGGAACGATGCTAGGTGGCACTTGATCTCAATATAAACGACAGATTTCCACTGGCTACCAGCTACTTTTGAAAGTTGATGTCGTCATTCATTTTTGTGATAGTACGCACGTGGTCTGTTTGAGTGTAAGCAAATATATGTACACCTTTGTTGTTGATTGTTTATATCTGTAATTGGAGATTATATTATCAAGAGGAGGAGGATTGTGATCCCATTCCATTGCAGGCCTTGATTCATATCACATTTTTATGTCTGTCCTATGTCAAGACCATGGATTTCCATCGGCAAAATGTCATGCCTTTTTAAATGACTGGAAGTGATGGGTAGTTGTTCCTTTTGTTGAAAATTAATTGGTGGAATTTTTACTATCAATGTAAATGACTGTTTCAAGAAAAGTCTGAAGACACCAAAGACAGGCCAGTGGCGGAGGCAATCCAGTTTCCTTTCAAACCACAAGGACTTGCTCTCGGCCTTTCGTTATCAATAATTTTAACCCTACTATCAATGTACGGTACTAAAATATCACTTAGTACCGCACATTGATAGTAGGGTTAAAATTATTGATAACGAAAGACCGTGGAGCAAGTCGGACCACAGGAAGCGCCTGTGGTCGAACTTGAAGTCCCTGTCACCTGTGTTTCAAACCATGTTTTCTAAATTCTACGCAGGTGATATTATAGGATCCTTTATTCCAAATATAAATATAAAGACGGAAAAACTGCATCTGTTGCAGGTGCACTTTGGGTCAGGTAGAAGATGAGATCCATTATTTACTTCATTGTACTTGCCATGCAAACCATAGGGAAATTTTTACTATCTAATGAAAAGTCTAGAAATTCCAGAAGAGTTTTAGACCTGTTTACTTTGACTCACTGCTGACGTATAATATCTTTTAAAGTATTTTCTACCTAAAAATAAACATGGAAATGAAAGTGCCGTTGTGGGTCAACCGGAAAACAAAGTCAGGAAAACAGACAATAATAAAAAAAAAAAAAAACTGTTGCCAGTACTCCTACTTCTACCATTTATATTATTGACCTACTAATTAGCTTCAACAGTACTTCTACTTCTACCATTTATATTATTGACCTACTAATTAGCTTCAACAGTACTCCTACTTCTACCAATTATATTATTGACCTACTAATTAGCTTCAACAGTACTCCTACTTCTACCATTTATATTATTGACCTATTAATTAGCTTCAACAGTACTCCTACTTCTACCATTTATATTATTGACCTACTAATTAGCTTCAACAGTACTCCTACTTCTACCATTTATATTATTGACCTACTAATTAGCTTCAACAGTACTCCTACTTCTACCATTTATATTATTGACCTACTAATTAGCTTCAACGGTATTCCTACTTCTACCATTTATATTATTGACCTACTAATTAGCTTCAACAGTACTCCTACTACTACAATTTATATAATTGACCTACTAATTAGCTTCAACAGTACTCCTACTTCTACCATTTATATTATTGACCTACTAATTAGCTTCAACAGTACTCCTACTTCTACCATTTATATTATTGACCAACTAATTAGCTTCAACAGTACTTCTACTTCTACCATTTATATTATTGACCTACTAATTAGCTTCAACGGTACTTCTACTTCTACCATTTATATTATTGACCTACTAATTAGCTTCAACAGTACTCCTACTTCTACCATTTATATTATTGACCAACTAATTAGCTTCAACAGTACTTCTACTTCTACCATTTATATTATTGACCTATTAATTAGTTTGAAGATTATGTCAAGGGAATTGTGTTGCGAAAAAGAAAAGGAAAAAAAATAACAATAATAAAATAAGTTTAAAATATGTACAAAACAGGGTGAATTTAAATATAGGATGAGGGGTAATGGCAGTCCCGAATGACTCGATGAGTCACTCAGCACTGCAGTCTCAGGTAGGTGGTTCCAGTCTACAATTATGCGAGGGAAAAATTATGCCTTTCTCTGTTGTGTCCTAAAACTGTCTGTTAATGGATTAGGGAACTGAAAGTTGATATTGGCACCATTGTAAATATGTTATTTGTTAACTTTAATAGATCCACGTATGCATAGTTAGTAATCAATGTTTGATGCTGGATAACTACATATATCGAAAGAAAAAGAAGTGCCATGCAAAAAAATAATAATAAATTATTACAGCAAAAATGTTCTCATCTTCAAAAAAATAATTATATAAGCCACTCCAAGGTCATTTGTAAACAGATGGTCACTTTCAGATCAAAGAATAAAGAGGCCAACTATTGACCTCATCAGTAGAAATAACTCTTGCTCAAACAATGCTAAAATATCTAGTCATGTTTACATGAATCAAGTATGTTAGTTTATTGTGTAACAGTTATTGTTTAGATATAATTATTAAATCAAGTATTCATCATTTCATGTTTCATTGCTTCATGATCAGCAAGTGTTTAGCCTTTTTAGTTTTAACTAGATTGTTATATATAATTTAAAAAAAAAAATGCTCCTTAAATTTTAAATAACACTGAATTTTGCTTGTAACTTTTAAAACTACAAGCAATGTTTTGATTGTGGTTAAAAAAGTTAATTTCTATGCCTGAAAGGGGTACCAATATTATGGCGAATCAAGTCAAAACTATTTTGAAAAAGTGTTGTATGAAAATTTGACATGGGAAATTCCTCCCTTGTGGTTTTTTAGAGTTGTCAGTGGAGGGATAAAAATAATTTGTAACAAGCCCCTGTGAGTTTATTTGACAGATTGAAATTGGTGCAACTTAAATCTTATTTTTTGCAACCTGACATAATCTTGAGTCAAAAATATCTCTACAGAGATTTAGCATTGCATATTTCACCATTTCTCATCGCCAAGTAATTGGGAGTCATTGTTGTTTATAATTGGTAGTTCTGTAAATGTCTGTTGGCCAATTAAAGACGACTTTTTTCATTGCATTTGATTTTGCACTACTTTATGTAAAGCCCATGAAGATATTCTTTGCTAACTTTGTTAAATTTTTCAGAATGAGTAAAGACAAAATCAGACCAAGGAAAATGAATTTTGCTGAGAGTGATGATAGTGATTTAGGTATGGAAAGATTTTTATTACATGTTTTATTGAGCAAATAATGAATATGTAGAATTCTATAAACATAATTCTGTGTCACGTATTTTCTACAGGTAGTATATGTTTTTGTATTTTATGAAATAGATATTTAAAAGTATCAAATTTTGTCATTACCAATGCTATGCAGTAATGAGAATTAGTAAGAAAAGGTATGGATGTAAATGAATATGAGCGACTATCCAACTCTATGCTTAGACCTAAATTTAAGTAAAGATACAGCAGTTTTATTGCTGTTTTACATTTCACAGTTTGGTCTCCAGCAATGAGCATAACTCATTACCCTACAGGGTCTCCAGCAATGAGCATAACTCATTACCCCACAGGGTCTCCAGCAATGAGCATAACTCATTACCCTACAGGGTCTCCAGCAATGAGCATAACTCATTACCCTACAGGGTCTCCAGCAATGAGCATAACTCATTACCCTACAGGGTCTCCAGCAATGAGCCTAACTCATTACCCTACAGGGTCTCCTGCAATGAGCCTAACTCATTACCCTACAGAGTCTCCAGCAATGAGCTTAACTCATTACCCTACAGGGTCTCCAGCAATGAGCATAACTCATTACCCTACAGAGTCTCCAGCAATGAGCCTAACTCATTACCCTACAGGATCTCCAGCAATGAGCATAACTCATTACCCTACAGGGTCTCCAGCAATGAGCATAACTCATTAACCTACAGGGTCTCCAGTAATGAGCATAACGCATTACCCTACAGGGTCTCCAGCAATGAGCATAACTCATTACCCTACATGGTCTCCAGCAATGAGCATAACTCATTACCCTACAGGGTCTCCAGCAATGAGCATAACTCATTACCCTACAGGGTCTCCAGCAATGAGCATAACTCATTACCCTACATGGTCTCCAGCAATGAGCATAACTCATTACCCTAAAATGAGTATGAAACAGCCCTTAGCCTGTAGTTGTACTCTTTGTTCCATCTGGGTATCTTTATTGTTTAGATGTTATTTGGTGTATATAATTTTATTTCCCAGTATTTAAACTTGCAACATTGTGGAGAAGACATTTCTAAGTTGTGAAACTTGTGTCCTATCCAATTTTTTCTTATTGAACAATAAAATATGTTTAAAGTAACTTTGTGACATCATTTATTTCAATCATGATGAGTTTAAATTTGTGTCTTTTTTTTTGGGTAACTTTTTTAGACTCTACAGTAACTCCTATAGGTCCACCAGATGATAATGGTCATGGCAGGATTATTGAGTCAGACAGCCTGTCAGATTTCTATCTGAATGATGTTAAGCAGAAGAGATATCCAAAACACCATAGGAAAAAGAAGAGTCACTACCATTCAGAACATACAGAAGATGAAGGTATTATAAAACTTGACAAAAAAAATTATGTTGCAAGTGAAGATTTTTTTTTATGTTGCAAGTGAAGATTTTTTTTATGTTGCAAGTGAAGATTTATTTTATGTTGCAAGTGAAGATTTTTTTGATGTTGCAAGTGAAGATTTTTTTGATGTTGCAAGTGAAGATTTTTTTGATGTTGCAAGTGAAGATTTTTTTTATGTTGCAAGTGAAGATTTTTTTTATGTTGCAAGTGAAGATTTTTTTTATGTTGCAAGTAAAGATTTATTTCTATGTTGCAAGTAAAGATTTATTTTATTGTTGCAAGTAAAGATTTATTTTTTGTTGCAAGTGAAGATTTATTTTATGTTGCAAGTGAAGATTTATAAATATTTGTGGATAAGTAATTTAAAAAAAAATCTTTCTACACATTGATTAAGTTATATAATTTAATAAACTGATCGCAAGTGCACACTCAGTCGGGGGCCTTCGTGGTCATGATCATATGGTAGTTGGATTTACAACTACCTATGCAGTGAGTGCCTATCACCACTAGTGTTGTGAGTTTGAATCTTGCACATGGTGATGTGTACTCGATGCAACATTATTTGATAAAGTTTGTCAGTGACTTGCGACAGGTCGGTGGTTTTCTCCAGGTACTCTGGTTTCGTCCACCAGTAAAACTTATCGCCACGATATAACTGAAATATTGTTAAAAGTGGTGTTAAACACCATAACCCTAACCCACACTCAGCCATCTGCTAGAAAATTAGACATATAGACATATTTTATTTACAAATTACAATCTGCTGTAAAATATGGTAGCACTTTTCATTACTGGTAACCATCAGCTTCTGATGATATAGTATGAGAGAATAGTAAAACCACATATTCAGGTTAATTTTCACAATTTTCTGACATGTTTTGTATTAATATATATTTTTTTCCAGATGAATTGAACAAAAGTAAAGAAGAAAATATAAAAGATATCTACAAAGAGCTGCAGGTCATTAGTGACAAGTTAAAGGTAATACTGGGTTATCAAAATCCAAATTCCTGCAATTAATTACTTTTCTTTATCGCTATTTTGTTTATTCTCCCTTTGATGTTTAAAACCGATATATTTCATATCATGTGGGCGCATGAGATGATTCCAATTATCGCTAAGCATTGTCAAGGACGCACGTTGTATTATCTTGTTTTCTAATATGACGTTATAATGACGTCACATTACCAAATTCTTGATAATTAAGTAATTAACGATATAAAATATTAATTGTGTTTAAAAAAATGTCAGTATCTCAACAAAAATTATTTATTATGAATATAAAATAGCGATAAAATAATTAAAGATGCTTTTTAAAACTCGAGGACATTTCTCAGTCATCTCGTTTTAAAAAACATTGTTAATCACTTATTCCTTTGATTGTTCAGAACAATCAACTGATGTTTAAACAAAGTGAAATACTCTAGCTAGACACAAGCCATATATTTAATCTAAGGTAAAGTAAAATAATTATGTCTCCCCTTCGAACGAAGGGAGACATATTGTTTTAGTCTGATTTTTTCTTCTTCTTCTTCTTCTTCTTCTTCTTTTTAGCGAAGCTTGTCCGGACCATAACTTTTTTGTCTTTCGAGATAGGTCAATGATATTTGGTATGTGGGTGCATGACTATAAGGCAGTGTGTCGCGTACCATAATGACCTTCGTTGGACTTTGACCTCAAGGTCAAATAATTGTTTTTTGAATAGTATTTTCTTGTCCGGGCCATAACATTTTTGTCTTTCGAGATTGGTCAATGATATTTGGTATGTGGGTGCATGACCATAAGGCGGTGTGTCACGTACCATCATGACCTTCGTGTGACCTTGACCTTTGACCTCAGGGTCAAATAATTGTTTTTAAAAAGTATCATTCAACTCATAATGTGTAACTTATTGTTGTACAGATGGCCGCATTAAGGGGGGACATAAGAGTTAAGTATCTAAAACAGTTCTTCCTAGTTTTTATTTAAAGTCGGAAGCATATATATATAAATACAACATATAACATGAGCTCTTCAGAGCTCTTTAACCCACTTGATATTTTAAAAGCAAAACAATGGACAAACATAGCAAAGCAGCACATATCTAAGATTTCAGACATAATTTTCAGTTTACCTTGTTATATCTTAGTTTCTCTATTATCTTACCATGTTTTGTTCTGATGGAGTTCTCTATCATTGTAGAATGTAAAGGTAAGAATTATATTAATAATAATAATTTAAATCATTAAACTTTTTAAACCAATTTAATAACTATTTTATACCAATTTTTTGCAGTTTGAAAACAAGAAATTACATGAAAGAGAAGAAAAAGTAAAGGAAAGAGAAAGAATTGTAGCCATTTCTTCAGCAAATGTTAAAACTATCACTGAACATGAAGTGAGAGAGAAACTGAAAGTTATAGAACAGGTAACTATAGTGATGTCCTAGTTAAAATACATTATGAAGTAATTTACAGTGAAACCTGACTAATGCAAGCCTCCTGGTCAGAGGTGAAAGGGTCAGCATCTATTATGCCATGAATGGGTCAAGGATTAAAGGGTCAGCATCTATTATGCCATGAATGGGTCAAGAATTAAAGGGTCAGCATCTATTATGCCATGAATGGGTCAAAGATTAAAGGGTTGGCATCTATTATGCCATGAATGGGTCAAGGATTAAAGAGTCAGCATCTATTATGCCATGAATGGGTCAAGGATTAAAGGGTCAGCATCTATTATGCCATGAATGGGTCAAGGATTAAAGGGTCAGCATCTATTATGCCATGAATGGGTCAAGAATTAAAGGGTCAGCATCTATTATGCCATGAATGGGTCAAAGATTAAAGGGTTGGCATCTATTATGCCATGAATGGGTCAAGGATTAAAGAGTCAGCATCTATTATGCCATGAATGGGTCAAGGATTAAAGGATCAGCATCTATTATGCCATGAATGGGTCAAGGATTAAAGGGTCAGCATCTATTATGCCATGAATGGGTCAAGGATTAAAGGGTCAGCATATATTATGCCATGAATGGGTCAAGGATTAAAGGATTGTCATCTATTATGCCATGAATGGGTCAAGGATTAAAGGGTCAGCATCTATTATGCCATGAATGGGTCAAGGATTAAAGGGTCAGCATCTATTATGCCATGAATGGGTCAAGGATTAAAGGGTCGACATCTATTATGCCATGAATGGGTCAAGGATTAAAAGGTCAGCATCCATTATGCCATGAATGGGTCAAGGATTAAAGGGTCGGCATCTATTATGCCATGAATGGGTCAAGGATTAAAGGGTCAGCATCTATTATGCCATGAATGGGTCAAGGATTAAAGGATCAGCATCTATTATGCCATGGATGAGTCAAGGATTAAAGGGTCAGCCTATATTATGCCATGAATGAGTCAAGGATTAAAGGGTCAGCATCTATTATGCCATGAATGGGTCAAGGATTAAAGGGTCAGCATATATTATGCCATGAATGGGTCAAGGATTAAAGGGTCAGCATCTATTATGCCATGAATGGGTCAAGGATTAAAGGGTCAGCATCTATTATGCCATGAATGGGTCAAGGATTAAAGGGTCAACATCTATTATGCCATGAATGGGTCAAGGATTAAAGGGTCAGCATCTATTATGCCATGAATGGAGCAAGGATTAAAGGATCAGCATCTATTATGCCATGAATGGAGCAAGGATTAAAGGATCAGCATCTATTATGCCATGAATGGGTCAAGGATTAAAGGGTCAGCATCTATTATGCCATGAATGGGTCAAGGATTAAAGGGTCAGCCTCTATTATGCCATGAATGGGTCAAGGATTAAAGGGTCAGCATCTATTATGCCATGAATGGGTCAAGGATTAAAGGGTCAGCATCTATTATGCCATGAATGGGTCAAGGATTAAAGGGTCAACATCTATTATGCCATGAATGGGTCAAGGATTAAAGGGTCAACATCTATTATGCCATGAATGGGTCAAGGATTAAAGGGTTAGCATGTTTTGTACCATGAATTACATCCATTATGGATGGTAACACTACAAACAGTGTTTTTACATGTTATAGTTCTGGACACCACAATACCTAACAATAACATGTACGACAAAAACTACCTTCAATAAAGGAAAATAAAAGTCAGATCAGAGGCTTAAAACAGTGCTTGGTTAATTTGTAAACTTTTACCAGTGCAGTAGCCCCCTCATAAAAGACCCCTCTCACCAACTTTTATATCAGCAAGATTTAAGATGCACATAGATAGTAAATTAATATCAGATTTTTCCCTCATGAGAGACCCCCCTGTTATAAGGCCTTCACTACAGAAGGGGTGGCCTTATGAGAGACCCTTCTATTATAAGGTCTTCACTACAGAAGGGGTGGCCTTATGAGAGACCCCCCTGTTATAAGGCCTTCACTACAGAAGGGGTGGCCTTATGAGAGACCCCCTGTTATAAGACCTTCACTACAGAAGGGGTGTGGCCTTATGAGAGAGGGGAACTACTGTACTTCACTACAGAAGGGGTGTGGCCTTATGAGAGACCCCCCTGTTATAAGGCCTTCACTACAGAAGGGGTGTGGCCTTATGAGAGACCCCCTGTTATAAGACCTTCACTACAGAAGGGGTGTGGCCTTATGAGAGAGGGGAACTACTGTACTTCACTACAGAAGGGGTGTGGCCTTATGAGAGACCCCCCTGTTATAAGGCCTTCACTACAGAAGGGGTGTGGCCTTATGAGAGACCCCCTGTTATAAGACCTTCACTACAGAAGGGATGGCCTTATGAGAGACCCCCTGTTATAAGGCCTTCACTACAGAAGAGGTGGCCTTATGAGAGATCCCCCTGTTATAAGGCCTTCACTACAGAAGGGGTGGCCTTATGAGAGAGGGGAACTACTGTCCTTCACTACAGAAGGGGTGTGGCCTTATGAGAGACCCCCCTGTTATAAGACCTTCACTACAGAAGGGGTGTCCTCATGAGAGAGAAGAACTACTGTACTTTTTGTTTTGAAATGTTTTTTTTTTAATACAATGTAAATGATGTTTGTGATGAGTTTTATTACTGATTATTATTTGTACTAATATTTAAAACATTTTGCCAGAAACACAAAGAAGAAATAGGAAAGATTGAACTTCAGTTTAGAGAAAAAATTAAAGAGAACAGAAGACTGAAGGACAACTTTGAAACTCTAGTCAAGGCTAATGATGCCTTAAAGAAAGACGTAAGTATAAAAATGGGCTATTTAATATTAAAATACCCTTCAGTTAGGTCAGATGTTTATTGTCTAACAATGCATTAATGAAAAATGAAGGTAGGCTGATTAAGGCTATAAATATTATTTCTTTTGTTAGTAAAGGCTATTGATACCTTGAGAAAGATATAAGTATGTTGTAGATGACTGTAGAAACCTTCTGGTTATAAATGCCCTTCTGTTAGTTTTATTAAAGGCTACTGTGGTCTTTAGATATACCTTAATTTGAATTTGGGTTTAACAAATACCACTCTGTCATAACTGGTTTAAAGCTTTTGATTATTACAAATCAAATGAAATATTTTATTTTCTTATAAAATGTTTTTACAATTTTTTTCTATTTAATTAACAAGGGATATGTGTTTTTCTGTAGTTTTATGAGATATATATATTTTTATTATTACTTTTTTAGTTTGATGCATTACAAAGTCAACATGACAAATTAGAGAAGCAGGCTGTCAG
Organism: Bathymodiolus septemdierum; assembly: GCA_963383655.1. NCBI lineage: Eukaryota > Metazoa > Mollusca > Bivalvia > Mytilida > Modiolidae > Bathymodiolus > Bathymodiolus septemdierum. The sequence goes on from OY726524.1 coordinate 10,003,803, forward strand.
TGTACAAGCTAGATTGACAAATCTACAGGTAACTATAGTTACAGACTGCTTACAGTCTTTGCCTTAATTTTTTTCACCTACTTGACCGAAAGCCAAATTTAGAAAACATTTTCTATAAATTAAAATAAATTCTTTCATGATTTTCACTTGTCTGAATTGAGTTTTACTTGTCTCGGGCTTCGGGCAAGTGCGTTAGGGTGAAGACTGCAGGGAAAAAGATTAACAGTCGCCCACTCGCCAATGCGGCCAGAATTTCCAGTGAGCAACCTATTTTACGTGTAGCAATCGCACAGCTGGCGACCTACACAATTTATTTGGCACCTTGTTTGAGATGTCAGTCGTAGTGAACACATCAAATTTAACTATGTGAAATCTCCCTATAGTCTAATAATATCTTTCCGAATGATTCTATGTTTATCTTCTCTTCAACTAGATGTAAAATCCGAAAACTTGCAAATGATTTGACAGGAAGTAACAGTTACTAAAAATAGCGGCGGTTCTAGTAATTATGCACTTAAAGTGAAGTTCAGTAGATGGAACAGCCAAATTGCTATAAAATCTATTTCCATAAAAATATCGAAATACGAAATTTAAGACTTGAATTAATTTGTCATATAATATGTGATTAAAATATACAATTTCCTCGTATTTCCAATGAATATTTTTTCAAAATTCTTTGATAAATTTAAAATCCGAAAAAGGGGCATGTTATTCCAAAACCAATGTAAAAATAAAACAGTACTGTTTATTTCCACTAGGTTGTGGATAAAATGTAGCAAATTATAAGGGGGGTCGAAAAACCAACCACCTATACACAACAATCAATGGATGAACGAAACTTAAATAAATCTTTCATTGTTCTTTAAACTTATTCCACTTTCAAAGACAATATTATTGAGTACCATGCATTTTAAATATAATTTATTGACACAAATAATGAGATATATTATCCCTCTTCATAATGTCGTTGAGATTAGGATTCCGAAGAAATTTTCTGTCTGTATCTTCCTAGAAGATACAGACTGAAAATTTACAGACATGAAATTTCTTCGGAGAAGATACAGACAGAAAATTTCTTCGGAATCCTAATCTCAACGAGATTACCTTCCTTAGTTTCACTTGTGCCAAAAGTTTAGTTTAGTAATCCAAATCATAATATAAATTTTGAGAAGCTTAAACAACCTAACTAATCTAAAGAAGTACCAATTTCAGCCAAGCACAGAGCTTTTGGTCAGGGAAACTTGCAAAATTCATTAGTATATTGTAATAGCAAAATTCCTTACAATAACCATTCTTTTTATCAAACAGTTTAATAATTTATTCAAAAAATATAGTTGGGTGCCTAACTTTTATCGTGGGCTCCTAACCCTCTTTATACCAGTAGCCCAGCTGGCCCCTAGCAAAAAAAAGTAAAGCATATTCCCTGGATTGAACTATGTTTAGAACTGTTTGATAATTTGCTTCTGTTCATTGAAGTGCCTGTAACAAGCTGAGAATGTTAGGGGTCAAGAATATGTGTGTTAGGGGTATTAATTTTTTCTCTGTTTCTACAATTTTTCAATTGGATTTTGGGACTGTAATTTTGTAACTTTTATTACTTCAAAAGAAATGAATTGTAATTTATTTATTTTATTTTTTTCTCCCAAATGATATTAAAGAAAATAAATTGTATCAAAATTAAGTCTTGGTTTAAACTGTATTTTAAAAAATAAATAAACTTTCAAGCAATGAATTGTGATAAAAAAAAGATATTTTTGAGGAATTTGTAACAAGCAACATGTAGCTAACACATTTGACATATAAAATTCCTAATCAAATGAGTAAAAAAGCATGGGCTAATAGAGCTTTAGTTATCACTTGGCATCCATTTGTTTGTGGTCAATAACTTTGGGTCAGGTGAGCTATTGCCATCACTTGGCGTCCGTCGTCGTCGTCCGTTGTACGTCGTAAACCTTTTAAAAAATCTTCTCCTCTGAAAGTACTAGACCAATGGAAACCAAACTTGGTCTGAATCATCACTAGGGTGTCTAGTTTCAAAATTGTGTCCAGTGATGCCGTGCACCAACCGACATGGCCGCTGTTACTAAAAATAGAACATGTGGTAAAATTGCAGGTTTTTGGTAATAACTCAAAAACCGTTAATAATATCAAAAATCTGACATGAGGTAAAAATGATCAGCACATCAAGATCTATCTACCCTGCAATTTTGAAGTAAATCTGATTACCCATCTTGGAGTTATTGCCCTTTTTTCATCAAATTTGTAAAATTTTAATACTTTTCGTCTTATATTTCAAAAACTATAAGAGATAAAGGTTAACTTTAAATTGCAAAAATGTGCGACATATCAAGATCTACCCACCCTGCAATTTTGAAGTAAATCCCATTACCCATTTTGACTGATTATGCAAATTAGAAAAAAGGGGGGATGAAATTTAAAAAAAAATCTTCTCCTCTGAAATTACTGAGCCAATCTCAACCAAACTTTGCTGAAATGATCCTTGGGTGGTCCCCTTTCAAAAATGTGTCCGTCAGTGCCGCCCTGTATCCAAAATGGCACCATTACTAAAAATAGAAATTTCTTCAAATGGCCAAAACTGCTCTATTTTAAGACAGAAAGTGCCCAAATTTGAACTGTATAAGCATAATGATGAGCTTTTTAACATATATTATGGGATTTTTTATGAACTTTGAACTTTTGCCTATTTTGACCGATTATGCAAATTAGAAAAAAGGGGGGATGAAATTTAAAAAAAATCTTCTCCTCTGAAACTACTGAGCCAATCTTAACCAAACATTGCTGAAATGATCCTTGTGTGGTCCCCTTTCAAAATTATGTCCGTCAGCGCCGTCCTGTATCAAATATGGCAGCCATGACTAAAAATAGAAATTTCTTCAAATGGCCAAAACAGCTCTATTTTAAGCCAGAAAGTGCCCAAATTTGAACTGTATAAGCATAATGACGAGCTTTTTAACATATATTATGGGATTTTTTATGAACTTTGAACTTTTGCCTATTTTGACCGATTATGCAAATTAGAAAAAAAGGGGGATGAAATTAAAAAAAAATCTTCTCCTCTGAAACTACTGAGCCAATCTCAACCAAACTTTGCTGAAATGATTCTTGGGTGGTCCTCTTCCAAAATTGTGTCCAGCATTTCAGAACACCGACCAAGATGGCCGTCACAGCCGAACTTAATTTAACATAGGACCCTATGGGAAATTCCCATAAAAATCTTCTTGTCTGAAACCATTTGCTCAATAAGAACAAAATTTTGATGAAATAGTCATTGGATGGTTCTCTTCCAAAAATGTGTCCGGCGGTTCGGCCCTTCGATCAAGATGGCCCCCACAGCCGAACTTAGCTTAACATAGGACCCTATGGGAAATTCACATAAGAATCTTCTCCTCAGAAACCACTGGGCCAATTGCAACCAAACTTTTGTGGAATGATCCTTGGATGGCTCCCTTCCAAAATTGTGTCCGGTGGTACCGACTTCAAACCAAGATGGCCGCCAAGCTAAAAATAGAAAAAAGGGAGTGTGAAATTTAAAAAAAATCTTCTCCTCTGAAACTACTGAGCCAATCTCAACCAAACTTTGCTGAAATGATCCTTGGGTGTTCCCCTTTCAAAATTATGTCTATCAGTGCCATCCTGTATCCAAGATGGCCGCCATGACTAAAAATAGAAATTTCTTCAAATGGCCAAAACTGCTCTATTTTAAGCCAGAAAGTGCCCAAATTTGAACTGTATAAGCATAATGATGAGCTTTTTAACATATATTATGTGATTTTTTATGAACTTTGAACTTTTGCCTATTTTGACCGATTATGCAAATTAGAAAAAAGGGGGGATGAAATTTTTAAAAAATCTTCTCCTCTGAAACTACTGAACCAATCTCAACCAAACTTTGCTGAAATGATTCTTGGGTGGTCCTCTTCCAAAATTGTGTCCGGCATTTCAGAACACCGACCAAGATGGCCGCCACAGCGGAACTTAATTTAACATAGGACCCAATGGGAAATTCCCATAAAAATCTTCTTGTCTGAAACCATTTGCTCAATAAGAACAAAATTTTGATGAAATAGTCATTGGATGGTTCTTTTCCAAAAATGTGTCTGGCGGTTCGGCCCTTCGATCAAGATGCCCCCCACAGCCAAACTTAGCTTATCATAGGACCCTGTGGGAAATTCACATAAAAATCTTCTCCTCAGAAACCACGGCCAATTGCAACCAAATTTTATGGAATGACCCTTAGATGGCCCCCTTCCAAAATTGTGTCCGGTGATCCCGACTTCCAACCAAGATGGCCGCCAAGCTAAAAATAGAAAAAAGGGAGGATGAAATTAAAAAAAAATCTTCTCCTCTGAAACTACTGAGCCAATCTCAACCAAACTTTGCTGAAATGATCCTTGGGTGGTCCCCTTTCAAAATTATGTCCGTCAGTGCCGTCCTGTATCCAAGATGGTCACCATTACAAAAAATAGAAATTTCTTCAAATGGCCAAAACTGCTCTATTTTAAGCCAGAAAGTGCTCAAATTTGAACTGTATAAGCATAATGATGAGCTTTTTAACATATATTACGGGATTTTTTATGAACTTTGAACTTTTGCCTATTTTGACCGATTATACAAATTAGAAAAAAGGGGGGATGAAATTTTAAAAAAATCTTCTCCTCTGAAACTACTGAGCCAATCTTAACCAAACTTTGCTGAAATGATTCTTGGGTGGTCCTCTTCCAAATTTGAGTCTGGCATTTCAGAACACAGACCAAGATGGCCACCACAGCCGAACTTAATTTAACATAGCACCCTATGGGAAATTCCCATAAAACTCTTCTTGTCTGAAACCATTTGCTCAATAAGAACAAAATTTTGATGAAATAGTCATTGGATGGTTCTCTTCCAAAAATGTGTCCGGCGGTTCGGCCCTTCGATCATTTTTTTTTTAAATTTTTATTACTTTTCGTGTTATATTTCAAAAACTATAACAGATAGATGTTAAGTTTAAATTGCAAAAATGTGCACCATGTCGTGATCTACCTACCCTGCAATTTTGAAGTAAACCTGATTACCCATCTTGGAGTTCTTGCCCTTTTTTCATCAATTTTTTTTTTTTTAAATTAATACTTTTCGTCTTATATTTCAAAAACTATAAGAGATAAAGGTTAAGTTTAAATTGTAAAAATTTGCAGAATGTCAAGATCTTCCTACCCTGCAATTTTGAAGTAAATCCCATTACCCATTTTGGAATTATTGCCCTTTTTTCATCAAAATGTTCTCAATTTTAATACTATCATCTTATATCTCAAATACTATTAGAAATAGAGGGAAAGTTTAAGGTGCAAAAATGTTCAACATGTCAAAATCTACAAAAATTTTCCAACAGTTAAAAATGTGTGACAACTGTGTGAAGAGTTATTCCTCTTGAAATGCATTTTTTTGTTGACACTGCTTTTGGTTACTCAAATAATCAAAGGGAAGCAACTCTATTACAAAATGTGAAGTAGGAAAAGCTAAATTTTGAGAATCATTGACATATATGTTTTTTTACAGCAATTTTGATAACTTACATTAAAGGGGGAACCCCTGCCCAAATTTGTTTGTAGAAGGGGTCTGCAATGACGAAGGCTACATTTGTTAATTTGTTTTACCGAAGTTATCAAGTATTATTGACTGATGTTGTTATTATACCCAGGTGAGCTATACAGGCTCCTGAGAGCCTCTAGTTCATATTTTACTTCAGGTGAGCCTTTAGTTACTTTATAGCATTTTTGTTTTGTTATTGGTGAAACAGGATTTATAAGATACTGTAAAACATTACAGTAACCTCCTCCATGTAAAATATATATCATTTTATGCACAAAAATTGAATTTTTAAAGATAGTTTTCAATTAAATGTAAAAATGTTTCAACAAGTAATTCTTACCGGTATATTAATATGCCTACCATATTTACAATAACTTGTTTGCCATTCATGGTTCATTTTGACAAAACTCTGCATAAAGACCATGTGTTTAATAGCAATAATTGTAAAGGTTTTCTATGATAGGCACATGCGACAAGACTTTTTAGCACAATATTTTACATATATTGTTTTTGTAATTTATTTATATTTGTATGTTTTGTATAATTGTTATAAACTATATATAATCTTACCTTATGAAGGTTATTCCAGTAATGTCATTGATTGATTTTTGGTGTTTAATGCCACTTTCAGTAATATTTCAGCTATATCATGGTAACTCCAGTAATGTGTCACGACACTATATTACATATCTATATATTTTTATATATGTTATTTTAGAGAAAACAAGATTTTGCTGAAAGACAAAAGGAAGTAGAAATTGGGAACATAGCTTTGGCAACAGCAGTTCCTAAACAGAAAGGAGACAAAAATAGATCTCAGAAGGAGAAAAAGGTACATTTGAACAGATATGAGTTCTCATGTAATTAGGCTCCTGGACACAAAAGGGGCCAAAAAGGGTTATTGATGGACTATTAAAAATATTAGCAATTTAATTTCAAACAGGTTAAAGGGACTTCCAAAATTCGCATATTTGGATGGTAATATAGAATTTTTTCTTTTCATCCAATTTTTATGTTTTTTTGTCTGTGAATTGATCGTGCTTAGAATATAAATGAATTGCCTCTATCCCTTACTAACCACATTGGTGATGTTATGGCTAGCGTGCTGGTCTGGAGTGCAGTAGATCATGGGTTTGAGCCTGGGTCGGTTCATTGCCTCTATCCTTTACTAACCACATTGGTGATGTTATGGCTAGCGTGCTGGTCTGGAGTGCAGTAGATCATGGGTTTGAGCCTGGGTCGGTTCATTGCCTCTATCCTTTACTAACCACATTGGTGATGTTATGGCTAGCGTGCTGATCTGGAGTGCAGTAGATCATGGGTTTGAGCCTGGGTCGGTTCATTGCCTCTATCCTTTACTAACCACATTGGTGATGTTATGGCTAGCGTGCTGGTCTGGAGTGCAGTAGATCATGGGTTTGAGCCTGGGTCGGTTCATTGCCTCTATCCTTTACTAACCACATTGGTGATGTTATGGCTAGCGTGCTGGTCTGGAGTGCAGTAGATCATGGGTTTGAGCCTGGGTCGGTTCATTGCCTCTATCCTTTACTAACCACATTGGTGATGTTATGGCTAGCGTGCTGGTCTGGAGTGCAGTAGATCATGGGTTTGAGCCTGGGTCGGTTCATTGCCTCTATCCTTTACTAACCACATTGGTGATGTTATGGCTAGCGTGCTGATCTGGAGTGCAGTAGATCATGGGTTTGAGCCTGGGTCGGTTCATTGCCTCTATCCTTTACTAACCACATTGGTGATGTTATGGCTAGCGTGCTGGTCTGGAGTGCAGTAGATCATGGGTTTGAGCCTGGGTCGGTTCATTGCCTCTATCCTTTACTAACCACATTGGTGATGTTATGGCTAGCGTGCTGATCTGGAGTGCAGTAGATCATGGGTTTGAGCCTGGGTCGGTTCATTGCCTCTATCCTTTACTAACCACATTGGTGATGTTATGGCTAGCGTGCTGGTCTGGAGTGCAGTAGATCATGGGTTTGAGCCTGGGTCGGTTCATTGCCTCTATCCTTTACTAACCACATTGGTGATGTTATGGCTAGCGTGCTGGTCTGGAGTGCAGTAGATCATGGGTTTGAGCCTGGGTCGGTTCATTGCCTCTATCCTTTACTAACCACATTGGTGATGTTATGGCTAGCGTGCTGGTCTGGAGTGCAGTAGATCATGGGTTTGAGCCTGGGTCGGTTCATTGCCTCTATCCTTTACTAACCACATTGGTGATGTTATGGCTAGCGTGCTGGTCTGGAGTGCAGTAGATCATGGGTTTGAGCCTGGGTCGGTTCATTGCCTCTATCCTTTACTAACCACATTGGTGATGTTATGGCTAGCGTGCTGGTCTGGAGTGCAGTAGATCATGGGTTTGAGCCTGGGTCGGTTCATTGCCTCTATCCTTTACTAACCACATTGGTGATGTTATGGCTAGCGTGCTGGTCTGGAGTGCAGTAGATCATGGGTTTGAGCCTGGGTCGGTTCATTGCCTCTATCCTTTACTAACCACATTGGTGATGTTATGGCTAGCGTGCTGGTCTGGAGTGCAGTAGATCATGGGTTTGAGCCTGGGTCGGTTCATTGCCTCTATCCTTTACTAACCACATTGGTGATGTTATGGCTAGCGTGCTGGTCTGGAGTGCAGTAGATCATGGGTTTGAGCCTGGGTCGGTTCATTGCCTCTATCCTTTACTAACCACATTGGTGATGTTATGGCTAGCGTGCTGGTCTGGAGTGCAGTAGATCATGGGTTTGAGCCTGGGTCGGTTCATTGCCTCTATCCTTTACTAACCACATTGGTGATGTTATGGCTAGCGTGCTGGTCTGGAGTGCAGTAGATCATGGGTTTGAGCCTGGGTCGGTTCATTGCCTCTATCCTTTACTAACCACATTGGTGATGTTATGGCTAGCGTGCTGGTCTGGAGTGCAGTAGATCATGGGTTTGAGCCTGGGTCGGTTCATTGCCTCTATCCTTTACTAACCACATTGGTGATGTTATGGCTAGCGTGCTGGTCTGGAGTGCAGTAGATCATGGGTTTGAGCCTGGGTCGGTTCATTGCCTCTATCCTTTACTAACCACATTGGTGATGTTATGGCTAGCGTGCTGATCTGGAGTGCAGTAGATCATGGGTTTGAGCCTGGGTCGGTTCATTGCCTCTATCCTTTACTAACCACATTGGTGATGTTATGGCTAGCGTGCTGGTCTGGAGTGCAGTAGATCATGGGTTTGAGCCTGGGTCAGTTCATTGCCTCTATCCTTTACTAACCACATTGGTGATGTTATGGCTAGCGTGCTGGTCTGGAGTGCAGTAGATCATGGGTTTGAGCCTGGGTCGGTTCAAACCAAAGATTATAAAATTTGTATTTGTTGCTTCTCCACCTAGCATGCAGCATTAAGGAATGAGAGTAAAGAGTCCAAGTGGAGCGACATGTCTACCCACAGACTGTTGTTTCAGTGAGCTATCAATATAAATATCCAAATAAGCGTGTTGGTTTAGTAAAAAGTGAACATTATCATCATCACATCAAATGTAACTTGTTCTTGCTCATTTGATGTTATCATCATCTCATCAAATGTAACTTGTTCTTGCTCATTTGATGTTATCATCTCATCAAATGTAACTTGTTCTTGCTCATTTGATGTTATCATCATCTCATCAAATGTAACTTGTTCTTGCTCATTTGATGTTATCATCATCTCATCAAATGTAACTTGTTCTTGCTCATTTGATGTTATCATCATCTCATCAAATGTAACTTGTTCTTGCTCATTTGATGTTATCATCATCTCATCAAATGTAACTTGTTCTTGCTCATTTGATGTTATCATCATCTCATCAAATGTAACTTGTTCTTGCTCATTTGATGTTATCATCATCTCATCAAATGTAACTTGTTCTTGCTCATTTGATGTTATCATCATCTCATCAAATGTAACTTGTTCTTGCTCATTTGATGTTATCATCATCTCATCAAATGTAACTTGTTCTTGCTCATTTGATGTTATCATCATCTCATCAAATGTAACTTGTTCTTGCTCATTTGATGTTATCATCATCTCATCAAATGTAACTTGTTCTTGCTCATTTGATGTTATCATCATCTCATCAAATGTAACTTGTTCTTGCTCATTTGATGTTATCATCATCTCATCAAATGTAACTTGTTCTTGCTCATTTGATGTTATCATCATCTCATCAAATGTAACTTGTTCTTGCTCATTTGATGTTATCATCATCTCATCAAATGTAACTTGTTCTTGCACATTTGATGTTATCATCATCTCATCAAATGTAACTTGTTCTTGCTCATTTGATGTTAAGCAGCAATCACTGACTCACTCACTCTATGTCTTATGGTTTCCAGATAAACTCAACTGAAAGGGACCAACAAGTGTCATATTAAAAAATTTGAACTTTCTTATTTTTCATCCGATTTTAATGATTTTTGTTTTGTTTTGCGAAATGTTGATTTTTATGAGTTACCTTTGAGTTTATACAGAAAATGAGCTATATTTTTATGGATTTCACATTTATGGAATATACACAATTTTACAGTTTAGTGCCTGTAGTTATGATGTTATGGGAATACTATTAGATTGGATTTGTGATGCCCATCTTAGATATGCTGTAACTGATCAACCAGCAAGGCCAACTGAAAGATTCTCATCTCCTGAGTATGTTCTAGAAAGAGTTCTAAAGGTAAAATACAAAAAAGATTCTCATCTCCTGAGTATGTTCTAGAAAGAGTTCTAAAGATAAAATCAAAATAATGCTTCATAGTATTGAGTGTAATGAATGCTGCGTGACTGAAATGTCCCAATAATTCTCATTATCTCAATGCACAAATATTATATTTCTTTGTTGTTTTTTTTGTGAATGAAATACTTAAAAAGGACAAGATCTGATTAAAAATAAGATTGATCTTTGATGTAAGTAAACACATACCTGTTAACCTCTGGGAACTGCTTGGGGGGAGATCTCCCCCCTACCAACTCTTCTAAGGGGGAGATTTTGTGTGTCGCCTTTAAATGCACAAAATTGTACCTTGTAGTTGCATACATGTGATAGAGTTGCTATGCTACAACTGGAGATTTGTAAATTTTTGGCTGGAGATTTGGTCTCGTAACTGGAGATTTTTTATCGAGTATTTGATGCGTGTTTTTATTGTTTATTGATTTTCTTTTTGTTTGTTTCAGTATTGAACCAACTGCATCCCATTTCAATATATATCGTTTACATTTCTGTCTTATTAGTAGTGTTTCATATGATGAATTGAGGATAAAAACTGTATTTATAATTTATTCATAATCATAAGGTTATAACAAAGCAATAACAATGAAAACAGAATGTTCTGAACCATAAAGTCATAGAGCACTAAAATTAAAAAGTCACTTTGCTGCTGGTGCGTTGGTAGATACGATAACGTAACCCTCATTCCGCTTTTGCTCCCAGCGAGGGTTACGAATCGGTCCCATTCGACGTTTTTTGTCCTAATTCCGTTATAAGTGGTTGGAAAAATTAACGGGGGTGAAAGATAAATATATTTAGGTAAACCTTGAGATGTTAAGTAAACGCTGCATCAATCCATGGTAGACTTATATCCATCTGATGTATATACGTACGGTGCCATGGTGGACAAGAAATAATTTTCGAATACTAAATCGATCGTGAAGGTAGAAACAGGTATTGTAACACTTATTTCGTATCGCCATTACTTAAAAATTGTAGGGAATAATAAGTTATGACCAGATATGCAAAAAGAAAGTTGAAATATTCAGTTAACGAAAATTTTAATTTGCTCCCATACGTTGAATGGGACCGATTCGTAACCCTAACTGGAGCACAAGCGGAATGAGGGTTACGTTGTCGTATCTAGTGTGTTGGGTGATAGCATACGTTTCGGCATTTTTGTGGTTTATCAATTCCATCCTGGAACTTAGTCCTTAAATAATACTTTGATCGGCTTTGGTCCCAAACAAGCCATAGCAACTCAATCCGAGATGAATTCATTGCACGTTTGATCGAAATAAGAAGTTTTCCTCGGCATCAAAGGTTGTCCACTCCTGTTTGCACAACGGTTTATAACTATTTTTACTTGCCGCTATCACACTTCTAATCATCTAAGAGTGTGCCACAAACCCACTTCCTTATCCCCAATTAACTGTCATTCAGTGGATAATTGTTGTATAATCATCAACACCTTAATTAATCACCATGACCCAATTTACCTGTAAAGGTGTCAAACAGATCAATAACCGGATATCATTTAAATATGACATTCACCTTTACCATTCGTATCTCTCGGCGTTTTTCGTCAGTGCGGGAGTTCCAAATGGGGAATTTCCAGAAATATTGATCGCAAAATGTAGATCAAGATTTTATTGTACTTGATTTTTTTCACGGGTGGAAGATTTTGAAAGTTGACGGAAGGAACCCTCAACATCGGGAGAAAAAAATTTTGTTGGGGGGGGGAGATTGTGCAGAAGGAAAAGGTGTGTGCGGGAGATTAATGTCTCCCGCGCAGGAGACCCAGTCCATGCGGGAGATAATGCTGTTACGTGGGAGACTCCTGTGCAAAGGGGGATGGTTAACAGGTATGGTAAACATATAGGTATTTACCAATTTATAGGGCCGCTGTGCCCATGATCCTATGATAGTTGGATTTACAACTACCTATGCAATTAGTGCCTATCATCACTGATGTTGTAAATTCGAATTTCAATCAGGGCGAGGTGTACAACATTATGTGATATAGGTAGTCATTGATTTGCGACAGGTCAGTGGTTTTCTTTTGGTCCTCCAGTTTCCTCCACCAATAAAACTAACCGCCATGATGTAACTGAAATATTGTTGAAAGTGGTGTTAAAATCAAACAAACAAACAAACCAATTTATATACATTTGTTGTATTCTGTTTTATTTATAAATGCATTTTGATGTAAGTAAACATATATTTATTCATTTATATTTTGTGTTTTATTCACTCACTGTGGCACTCCTGATTCTAACATACAGTTATTGCATCATTATACAAATGTCTGGTGTGATATAATGATTTTATTGATGATTATCTTTACAGATTTTACCTACCTCTGTAGATATGTTGAGAGAATTTCCTCCAAACAACTTTAGAATCAGCCTGCCATGTCTACAGTTTATATATTGGTCATTAGTCACAGTAGAACAGGCCTCAGGACAACAGGTAATTGTCTTGTCTTTTATGGAACCCAGTTTAGGGTTAATCCTGGTTAACCAGTTCTATGGAACTTCACTAGGTTAGTGACTGTAGAACAGGCCTCAGCCCAACAGGTAATTGTCTTGTATTCTATAGGACCTTGCTTTTGTGTTAATCAACAACAAGGGTTGAGTAAACCAGTTCTATGGGACTCCCCTTGGGGTTCTATGGGACTCCCCTTGGGGTTCTATGGGACTCTCCTTGTAGTTCTATGGGACTCCCGTTGCAGTTCAATGGGACTCCCCCTTGCAGTTCTATGGGACCCCTTGCAGTTCTATGGGACTCCCCTTGCAGTTCTATGGGACTCCCCTTGCAGTTCAATGGGACTCCCCTTGTAGTTCTATGGGACTCCCCTTGCAGTTCTATGGGACTCCCCTTGCAGTTCTATGGGGCTCCCCTTGCAGTTCTATGGGACTCTCCTTGCAGTTCTATGGCACTCCCCTTGGGGTTCTATGGGACTTACCTTGCAGTTCTATGGGACTCTCCTTGGGGTTCTATGGGACTCCCCTTGCAGTTCTATGGGACTCCCCTTGGGGTTCTATGGGACTCCCCTTGCAGTTCTATAGGACTCCCCTTGCAGTTCTATGGGACTCCCCATGGGGGTTAATCTTGTGATTATTGTTTCACGTCAAGGGAGCCATTTTTCAGCTATATCATGTAGAGAAAAAGTTACATTACGATGAAAGGATGTCTGCTTGTATTAGAGCAACACACTTGTATTAGAGCAACACACTTGGATAGAATATTATAGTGCTCATTGAAACAACAGTCCGTCGATAGATATATCGCTTCACTCAGATATATTATCCTGATTCTGAGCCAGTATTTGTTCTTATTCCCTAATGACGCGTGTATTAGTGGAGAAGCAGTGAATACCAATTTTATAGTCTTTGGTTTGACCCAATCGAGAATGGAACTCTCGAAGCAAGCATGCCAATCATTACAACACTGTTGCAGTTATCTTAGGTTTAATATACAATAAGGGTTTGGTAAACCATTTTCAGGAGTCCTCCCTCCAAAATAAAGATTTGGTCTTTAATAAGCTCGCAAAGCGAGCTATTTATGACTGAAGCATGGTAAAATTAAATCAATAAAGGAATAATGAATAATGACGAATACCATTTACTTTGACTAAAACAGAAATCCTTATCATCCATATGCCTATGAAAAAGCTTCAACACATCCAGGTTACTGCTTTTCGAGAACCCTTGAGAACTTACGAAAGAGACACGAAAGGTATCGAAGAGCAGAGCATCCGGTCCAATCGTAACTACTCTGCCATTCTCGCTATGCCTAGTGTAGCGGAAATTGCTGAGTAGTCACGATCGATACCGGTTTTGCGAGCTTTTCATGCGGTGCCTGTTTCATATTAGCCAGTTTATATTGGTGGAGGAAACTGAAGTACCTGGAGAAAACCACCAACCTGTTACAAGTCACTGACAAACTTTATCACATAATGTTGTATCGAGTACACCTCACCATGAACAGGATTTGAACTCACAATGTTGTTGGTGAAAGGCACTGATTGCATAGGTAGTTGTAAATCCAACTACCATACGATCACGACCACGACGGCCCCTGTACTAATTTACCATTTACTAAATTCATTAGTTGTTATAAAAACTTATCTCCTGAATTTTCTGACATTAACATGATGAATACATTATACCTTATTTTCATATTTTATAGAAATCTAATCTCTCGTCAACTCTGAGAAGATTAGGAGAAGAATTGTACAGATCAAAGACTGTCAAATTTATGGACGTGAATGACAAGAGTGATATCCCTTTGTCACCAACAAAAACAGATAAAACAAAAGATGGCGTTTATTTCCGAAGTTCTAATCAGCATGTCAGACTACTTTCCTCTCTGATTATTTTAAAAACTTTATCACAGGGTACGTATTACTAGCGTTGTATTTAGAATGAGACATAGAATGTTCGTTGTCAGTAACACAGAGCTGATCACGCTCTAAGAATGTTCGTTGTCGGTAACACACGACTGATCACGCTCTAAGAATGTTCATTGTCGGTAACACACGGCTGATCATGCTCTAAGAATGTTCGTTGTCGGTAACACACGGCTGATCACGCTCTAAGAATGTTCCTTGTCGGGAACACACGGCTGATCACGCTCTAAGAAATTGTTCGTTGTCGGCAACACATGGCTGATCACGCTCTAAGAATATTTGTTGTTGGTAACACATGGCTAATCACGCTCTAAGAATATTCGTTGTTGGTAACACACGGCTGATCACGCTCTAAGAATGTTCCTTGTCGGGAACACACGGCTGATCACGCTCTAAGAATGTTCGTTGTCGGTAACACACGGCTGATCACGCTCTAAGAATGTTCCTTGTCGGGAACACACGGCTGATCACGCTCTAAGAAATTGTTCGTTGTCGGCAACACATGGCTGATCACGCTCTAAGAATATTTGTTGTTGGTAACACATGGCTAATCACGCTCTAAGAATATTCGTTGTTGGTAACACACGGCTGATCACGCTCTAAGAATGTTCCTTGTCGGGAACACACGGCTGATCACGCTCTAAGAATGTTCGTTGTCGGTAACACACGGCTGATCACGCTCTAAGAATGTTCCTTGTCGGGAACACACGGCTGATCACGCTCTAAGAAATTGTTCGTTGTCGGCAACACATGGCTGATCACGCTCTAAGAATATTTGTTGTTGGTAACACATGGCTAATCACGCTCTAAGAATGTTCGTTGTCGGCAACACATGGCTGATCACGCTCTAAGAATATTTGTTGTCGGCAACACATGGCTGATCACGCTCTAAGAATATTTGTTGTTGGTAACACACGGCTGATCACGCTCTAAGAATGTTCCTTGTCAGGAACACACGGCTGATCACGCTCTAAGAAATTGTTCGTTGTCGGCAACACATGGCTGATCACGCTCTAAGAATATTTGTTGTTGGTAACACATGGCTAATCACGCTCTAAGAATGTTCGTTGTTGGTAACACACGGCTGATCACGCTCTAAGAATATTCGTTGTTGGTAGCACACGGCTGATCACGCTCTAAGAATGTTCCTTGTCGGGAACACACGGCTGATCACGCTCTAAGAATGTTCGTTGTCGGTAACACACGGCTGATCACGCTCTAAGAATGTTCCTTGTCGGGAACACACGGCTGATCACGCTCTAAGAAATTGTTCGTTGTCTGCAACACATGGCTGATCACGCTCTAAGAATATTTGTTGTTGGTAACACATGGCTAATCACGCTCTAAGAATGTTCGTTGTTGGTAACACATGGCTGATCACGCTCTAAGAATGTTCGTTGTTGGTAACACACGGCTGATCACGCTCTAAGAATGTTCCTTGTCGGGAACACACGGCTGATCACGCTCTAAGAATGTTCATTGTTGGTAACACATGGCTGATCACGCTCTAAGAATATTTGTTGTTGGTAACACATGGCTAATCTCGCTCTAAGAATGTTCGTTGTTGGTAACACACGGCTGATCATGCTCAAAGAATGTTCCTTGTCGGGAACACACGGCTGATCACGCTCTAAGAATGTTCATTGTTGGTAACACATGGCTGATCACGCTCTAAGAATATTTGTTGTTGGTAACACATGGCTAATCACGCTCTAAGAATGTTCGTTGTTGGTAACACACGGCTGATCACGCTCTAAGAATGTTCCTTGTCGGGAACACACGGCTGATCACGCTCTAAGAATGTTCGTTGTCGGTAACACACGGCTGATCACGCTCTAAGAATGTTCCTTGTCGGGAACACACGGCTGATCACGCTCTAAGAAATTGTTCGTTGTCGGCAACACATGGCTGATCACGCTCTAAGAATATTTGTTGTTGGTAACACATGGCTAATCACGCTCTAAGAATGTTCGTTGTTGGTAACACATGGCTGATCACGCTCTAAGAATATTTGTTGTTGGTAACACACGGCTGATCATGCTCAAAGAATGTTAGTTGTCGGTAACACACGGCTAATCATGCTCAAAGAATGTTCGTTGTTGGTAACACATGGCTAATCATGCTCAAAGAATGTTCGTTGTTGGTAACACACGGCTGATCATGCTCAAAGAATGTTCATTGTTGGTAACACACGGCTAATCATGCTCAAAGAATGTTCGTTGTTGGTAACACATGGCTGATCACGCTCTAAGAATGTTCATTGTTGGTAACACACGGCTGATCATGCTCAAAGAATGTTAGTTGTCGGTAACACACGGCTAATCACGCTCAAAGAATGTTCGTTGTTGGTAACACACGGCTAATCATGCTCAAAGAATGTTCGTTGTTGGTAACACACGGCTGATCATGCTCAAAGAATGTTCATTGTTGGTAACACACGGCTGATCACGCTCAAAGAATGTTAGTTGTCGGTAACACACGGCTAATCATGCTCAAAGAATGTTCATTGTTGGTAACACACGGCTGATCACGCTCTAAGAATGTTCATTGTTGGTAACACATGGCTAATCATGCTCAAAGAATGTTCATTGTTGGTAACACACGGCTGATCACGCTCTAAGAATGTTCATTGTTGGTAACACACGGCTGATCATGCTCAAAGAATGTTAGTTGTCGGTAACACATGGCTAATCACGCTCAAAGAATGTTCATTGTTGATAACACACGGCTAATCATGCTCAAAGAATGTTCGTTGTTGGTAACACACGGCTGATCATGCTCAAAGAATGTTCATTGTTGGTAACACACGGCTAATCACGCTCTAAGAATGTTCGTTGTTGGTAACACATGGCTAATCACGCTCTAAGAATGTTCATTGTTGGTAACACACGGCTGATCATGCTCAAAGAATGTTAGTTGTCGGTAACACACGGCTAATCACGCTCAAAGAATGTTCGTTGTTGGTAACACATGGCTAATCATGCTCAAAGAATGTTCGTTGTTGGTAACACACGGCTGATCATGCTCAAAGAATGTTCATTGTTGGTAACACACGGCTAATCATGCTCAAAGAATGTTCATTGTTGGTAACACACGGCTGATCACGCTCTAAGAATGTTCATTGTTGGTAACACACGGCTGATCATGCTCAAAGAATGTTAGTTGTCGGTAACACACGGCTAATCACGCTCAAAGAATGTTCATTGTTGGTAACACACGGCTAATCATGCTCAAAGAATGTTCGTTGTTGGTAACACACGGCTGATCATGCTCAAAGAATGTTCATTGTTGGTAACACACGCCTAATCACGCTCTAAGAATGTTCGTTGTTGGTAACACACGGCTGATCATGCTCAAAGAATGTTCATTGTTGGTAACACACGGCTAATCACGCTCTAAGAATGTTCGTTGTTGGTAACACATGGCTGATCACGCTCTAAGAATGTTCATTGTTGGTAACACACGGCTGATCATGCTCAAAGAATGTTAGTTGTCGGTAACACACGGCTAATCACGCTCAAAGAATGTTCGTTGTTGGTAACACACGGCTAATCATGCTCAAAGAATGTTCGTTGTTGGTAACACACGGCTGATCATGCTCAAAGAATGTTCATTGTTGGTAACACACGGCTAATCATGCTCAAAGAATGTTCATTGTTGATAACACACGGCTGATCACGCTCTAAGAATGTTCATTGTTGGTAACACACGGCTGATCATGCTCAAAGAATGTTAGTTGTCGGTAACACACGGCTAATCACGCTCAAAGAATGTTCATTGTTGGTAACACACGGCTAATCGTGCTCAAAGAATGTTCGTTGTTGGTAACACACGGCTGATCATGCTCAAAGAATGTTCATTGTTGGTAACACACGGCTAATCACGCTCTAAGAATGTTCGTTGTTGGTAACACACGGCTGATCATGCTCAAAGAATGTTAGTTGTCGGTAACACACGGCTAATCACGCTCAAAGAATGTTCGTTGTTGGTAACACACGGCTAATCATGCTCAAAGAATGTTCGTTGTTGGTAACACACGGCTGATCATGCTCAAAGAATGTTCCTTGTCGGTAACACACGGCTAATCATGCTCAAAGAATGTTCATTGTTGGTAACACACGGCTAATCATGCTCAAAGAATGTTCATTGTTGGTAACACACGGCTGATCACGCTCTAAGAATGTTCCTTGTCGGGAACACACGGCTGATCATGCTCAAAGAATGTTCGTTGTTGGTAACACATGGCTGATCACGCTCTAAGAATGTTCCTTGTCGGGAACACACGGCTGATCATGCTCAAAGAATGTTCATTGTTGGTAACACACGGCTGATCATGCTCAAAGAATGTTAGTTGTCGGTAACACACGGCTAATCACGCTCAAAGAATGTTCATTGTTGGTAACACACGGCTAATCATGCTCAAAGAATGTTCATTGTTGGTAACACACGGCTGATCATGCTCAAAGAATGTTCGTTGTTGGTAACACACGGCTGATCATGCTCAAAGAATGTTAGTTGTCGGTAACACACGGCTAATCACGCTCTACCGGTTACTCCAGTTTCCTCCACCAAGAAAACTGACCGCCACGATATAGCTGAAATATTATTAAACACCATAGCCAAACCTTGATATGTAGCATTTCAAGTTGCCTGAAAATCCCCTTCTTTTAAAAGCTCATTTGATTGGCTATTAAACAGTATGTCTAAACTAATCAAATTGTTTTAAAATACTCATGAACAATTCATGACTACAAGGAGTTTTTTTGTCAGATGACTCACTGATAATTAGTGCAGAGTATCAGAGTCCCGATCAGCCGTGGGTTACAGATGACATAGAATGTTTGACTTTTATTTACATGTAGACACAAAATTGAAATTGCTCAAGATAAATGTATTATGTAAATAATGTTAAAACCACATACAAACTATGACATGCATGAATTATTTGGAGCGTACCTGATGATGGTTATTCTGAGCGTACCTGATGATGGTTATTCTGAGCGTACCTGATGATGGTTATTCTGAGCGTACCTGATGATGGTTATTCCAGAAATAGGTCGTGCACACTAAAGTTTATACCTATGTTTTTATTTTTAATATCCATTTCATTGATTTTTCACTAATTACCAACTACTGTCTGTATACAGTACATACCTACTGTAATAGAATTTTCTTTGTATTCTTAAGGATAGATAATATTCTTAAGGATAGATAAAAAAATCATAAAATATTATCAAATGTTCTGTCCTGTAGTTCTTCGCAATTTTTGATAGGTAAAACAAATACATGTTAAAGTGTCTGACATTTTGTATACTGAGAAAGGTGATTAAAAATATAATAAAAACGTTGATATCTAATTTTGTGTACATGGCACATTTCTGAATCAACCGTCATCGAGGACGCTCAAAGTCAAAAGGTAGGAACATTCAAACCTATATTAACCCATTGTTTACATACAATACCTTGGAGTGAGTGTGTGATTGTTGTTTAACGCCAACTCAGACGGATAGACACGTCACCCCACTCGGACACATTATCCTGATTCCGAGCCAACCAGACTTTGCTCTTTCTCCTTAATGCTGCGTGCTTAGGGGAGAAGCAACAAATACCAATTTTATAGTCTTTGGTTTGACCGGATCAGGACTCAAACCCACAATCTACTGCACTTGAGGCGAGCAAGCTAACCATTACACCACTGATGTTGGTATGTTAGTGACACTGGTTGTCAAAAATAAAATAGCATTGCAATATGTTTTGTTCCACTTATTAGTTTTATAATGAAAAATTGCCATCATAGGTGATTTTCCACTTTTAATCTCACCTTGCAATCTTTTGCCATTAAAAAAAGTGGTGTCTGTTGTCTCTCATCAACATCATTAGCTTTTCACATTTTAATCCTCTCTTTTTAAACTACTGTTGATTATTTTTTATTATGATTTCAGTTGATCTTGTAGCCCATGTTTTTGATGTACTGAAGAATGATTTAAAGTCAGATGTATGTAAAGAATTGTTCCTGTATTACCAGGCGACGCCTGTCGTTTTACAGTACCTAAAACCAATTAATAAGGTAAAGATGAACAAAGTGCAGGCATTTATACGTCTAGTCATTATGAATTTCCACATGATTGTACATGTGTAACAGGCATATATGATGTGAGATACCAATGTGAGATTCATGCATCTCGTATCACATGACTTTTTTGGGGCATCACAATACAAAACAGCGCTGAATCACAATATGAAAATGTTGCAAAAACAAACAATTTCCTGTGAGTCTTTCAAAAACGTTAAATATATGATGGTTTCAAACTATAAGCTACTGTATTTATACTTTGAAGTTGATTATTTACAGTTTTTATGTCTAGTTTGATTTATGGTATTTAACTCCACTTTCAACAATATTTCAGTTATATTGTGATGGTCAGTTTTATTGATGGACGAAACCGGAGTATCAGGAGAAAACCACTGACCTGTCGCAAGTCACTGACAAACTTTATCTTATAATGTTGTATTGAGTACACCTTGCCATGAACAGGGTTTGAACTCACAACGTTAGTGGTGATGAACACTGATTGCACAGATAGTTGTATGGTAGTTGGATTAACAACTACCTGTGCAATCGGTGCCAATCACCACTAAAGTTGGGAGCCGTTCATGGCGAGGTGTACTCGGTACAACATTATGTGATAAAGTTTGTCTGACTTGCGACACATCATGGTTTTCTCCGGATACTCCGGTTTCCTCTACCAATGAAACTGACTGCCACAATATAACTGAAATATTGTTGAAAGTGGTGTTAAACACCATAAACCACCCTCCAATATTGTAGATGTTACTTTTAAAGAAATTTTTATATTCTAGGCCTTTATGGGTGCTGCTATGGATATTTTCTTGCAACTATCAGCTGACACACCTTTTCAGACTCCATTCCTAGAGAGCTGTGGTAATGAACAGTGGTTTAGGACTGTCGCCATGGTACTGAGAGCACCAACACAAGACAATAAATTGTTAGAGAAACTCAGTATTATACTTCAAAAACTGTCTAAATACAAGTAAGTTTGTGTTCACCTCAGACCAAATATACTTAGATAAATTAAGTGCATTTCTCACGGTGATCCAAGAAAGATTTGTTGTAAATAAATGCTAGAGAATACTGAAGAGGCAATCAAATATTGACAGTCTAGAGAAACTGGCATCATAGGGTACACAAGACGAAGAAAAATAAAACAAAAGCACAACACAATATGTGTTAAGACACCACTAAATGTAAACAAACATAAATAACGTAAATAAGACATGATCCCTCCTACAAACAACTGGAGGTAAAGACGAACCAAACATCGTTTTTTATGCGGAACTCATAATGTAAAGACACATAATAGGATAACACAAAAAACTAAAAAGATGAGTAACACAGACCCCACCATAAACCGGAGTTGCATGTAATACTTTGTAATATTTAAGGCCAATATTTAGCTACATAATATTAATTTTTTTTATCAACTTTGTTAATGATATTGATTTTCCATCATAGAATATAAACTTGACCAAATGTAATCTGTTTAATAAAGTACAAGCCTTTGTGGGGATCCAATGTTTTATATAGGCCACAATAGTGAAACATTTCTTTTGTCAAATTTAACAGTTTAATTTGGCTTTAAGACTCATTGTGATTGGCAGTTTCCAGCTTATGTAATTGGATGGAAGGAACATTAAGTGGGGTAGGCCTGGGGTATGGGAGATAACTCTATTTTCAGTGTCTTCTCAAATATATGATCAAATATATAATTAGATGGAAGGAACATTAAATGGAATTTTCTTTATGATTTTAAAAATCATCTAATATATGCCGAAATGGGAAATGCTTTGGTATTTAGTATGAAACATCATTTCAAGTTTTTGATGAATCTGTAGAATTTTATCAACACTATCACCTTAGCTAGCATCTTCAGTTGGTTGGTTGTGGTTTATGGTGTTTAATGCCACTATCAACAATATTTATTCAGTTATATCGTTGCGGTCAGTTTTATTGCTGGAGGAAACCGTAGAAAACCACTGACCTGTAACAAGTCACTGACAAACTTTATCACATAATGTTGTATCATGTACACCTCACCATGAGCGGGATTCAAAAACTCACAACATTAGTGGTGATAGGCACTGATTGCATAGGTAGTTGTGTAAATCTAACTAACATACGATCATGACCACCACCACCGCCCCCATCTTCAGTTGCTTTCTTAAAGATGACAAAATACGACCAACCTCTATACACTGAGACCCACCCCGGAAGTTTTTGTGATCCATATAGTATACATAAATAGGTAATATGACATGTTTGTTTTTTATTTGTAGATCCAATAAGAGGTTTTTTGATGTATACACAATTGTTGGTATAATCCAGGAATTATTACGTGGATGTTCCACAGATCATGCCTTTCTAGCGTTGAATCTTAAATCTATCTTATTTAATCTGTCATCATCTGGAGGATTCCAGTCCTAGCAGCAAAAATCTCTTCACGTTATCTGTGATAAATGACGTAGTTAACTGTACATTATTGTTTAATTTATCTAATTTTGTTGAAGTAACCATGGTGATTTCTGTTCATGTGGTTTCACTATCAACAAATATATGTATTATTAGTTATATATCCATTTTTTATATATTGTAAATAAACATGTTTTATGATATTTAGATATATATTTATTATTGAAATTTACAGTTCCTAAATAATGTAATTATTATTACAACTAAGATTCATCTCTCTCAGACATAGGTGACCTTAGTAGATTTTGGCTCTCCTGTTTATGCCCTTTGACCTTAGTAGATTTTGGCTCTCCTGTTTATGCCCTTTGATCTTAGTAGATTTTGGCTCTCCTGTTTATGCCCTTTGACCTTAGTAGATTTTGGCTCTCCAGTTTATGCCCTTTGGTGTTCTTGCTCCCAAGATTTTGAATTATTTGGCTTTCAATCTTTTGACTGAGTATAACAGATGAAGGTTATTCCAGAAACGTGACGTGCACACTAAATTAGATATCTTTTTGTTTATTGCTCGATCTAGACTTAATCCTTTCCTACCTACATATACTACTGTTCTACTCTTTTGAAGAAAGAAAAAAAGGGGCAAAAGTTGTCATCTAATATCCTAGAAAACATCTTCTATGCATTGTTCATTTATAATTTAGATAAGAATGCAGACCCAATTTAACAAAGGACTATATGGGAAAATATTTTGAAATTATATTCATATATGAAACCACTGTATCATTTAAAACAAACTTGGCTGGAATATTCCATAGAAGACTTTCTACCAAATGTCATTTTTGTTGATTGGAAATCCAAGATGACAAAGTTTTAGTATGGGACCTTATGTGATTTTTTTTTCCCCAGAAACCATTTTCTGAATGAACAAAACTGTCCATGAATAGTTATTGGATAATTCCTTACAAAGTTTTTATTTCTTCTAAAAATGAGAAATAAGATATGGCTACCACCAGCCTACCAATGGACATTGTTTAATAATGAGCCCTATGGGAATATGAATAAAAGGTTTTTCGCAGCGACTACAAACTTGTTTGAACCCAAACTGCATGAATAACCTGTTGAGCAACATAGGCTCAGGTCAGCCGCTATTTTTTCAAATATGCAAGTTAGGCATATTTTCACAAACACAAAATCTTCTCTGAAACCACCTGCTTAGTTTTAACTAAATAGCAATATGTAAATGAACATGAGAGACTTTCCAATTGTATGCCTAGATGCAAATTAAATTAAAAAGAAAAATGGTTTTATTGCTGGTCTACATTTCAGATTGTGCGACTAAGTGTAAAGCGACCCTCTAGCCTGCAGTTGAGCAGTACCTTTTACCTCTGTTGATGAACGCTACATCTGGGCATGTTTGTAGTTTTTTATGTTATTTGGTGTATAGAGTTTTATCTCCTAGATGTTGGAGTTTTCAACAAGAAAACAAATCTGAGTAATGTAATCTTACAAATACTGTCATCATTGTGCCCAACATCACCTGAGTTCAATCCCGGTTTATAGGAGTAATGTAATCTTACTAATACAAATACTGTCATCATTGTTCCTAACATCATCTGAGTTCACCCGCGGTTTTCATGAGTATTGTAATCTTACAAATACTGTCATCATTGTGCCCAACATCACCTGAGTTCACCCCCGGTTTATATGAGTAATGTAATCTTACAAATACTGTCATCATTTTGCCAACATCACCTGAGTCTCACCCCCG
Organism: Bathymodiolus septemdierum; assembly: GCA_963383655.1. Lineage (NCBI taxonomy): Eukaryota > Metazoa > Mollusca > Bivalvia > Mytilida > Modiolidae > Bathymodiolus > Bathymodiolus septemdierum. Next base: position 10,028,786 of record OY726524.1, read on the forward strand.
GTTTATATGAGTAATGTAATCTTACAAATACTGTCATTGTTGTGTCAACATCACCTGAGTTCACCCCTGGTTTATATGAGTAATGTAATCTTACTAATACTGTCATCATTGTGCCAACATCACCTGAGTCTCACCCCCGGTTTATAGGAGTAATGTATTCTTATAAATACTGTCATCATTGTGCCCAACATCACTTGAGTTCACCCCCGGTTTATATGAGTAATGTAATCTTACAAATACTGTCATCATTTTGCCAACATCACCTGAGTCTCACCCCCGGTTTATATGAGTAATGTAATCTTACAAATACTGTCATTGTTGTGTCAACATCACCTGAGTTCACCCCTGGTTTATATGAGTAATGTAATCTTACTAATACTGTCATCATTGTGCCAACATCACCTGAGTCTCACCCCCGGTTTATATGAGTAATGTAATCTTACTAATACTGTCATCATTGTGCCCAACATCACCTGAGTTCACCCCTGGTTTATATGAGTAATGTAATCTTACAAATACTGTCATCATTGTGCCAACATCACCTGAGTTCACCCCCAGTTTTTATGAGTAATGTAATCTTACAAATACTGTCATCATTGTGCCCAACATCACCTGGGTTCACCCCCGGTTTATAGGAGTAATGTAATCTGAAAAATACTGTCATTGTGCCAACATCACCTGAGTTCACCTCCGGTTTATAGGAGTAATGTAGTCTTACTAATACTGTCATCATTGTGCCCAACATCACCTGAGTTCACCCCCGGTTTATATGAGTAATGTAATCTTACAAATACTGTCATCATTGTGCCCAACATCACCTGAGTCACCCCCGGTTTATATGAATAATGTAATCTTACTAATACTGTCATCATTGTGCCCAACATCACCTGAGTTCACCCCTAGTTTATATGAGTAATGTAATCTTACTAATACTGTCATCATTGTGCCAACATCACCTGAGTCCCACCCCCAGTTTATATGAGTAATGTAATCTTACTAATACTGTCATTGTGCCCAACATCACCTGAGTTCACCCCTGGTTTATATGAGTAATGTAATCTTACAAATACTGTCATCATTGTGCCAACATCACCTGAGTTCACCCCCGGTTTTTATGAGTAATGTAATCTTACAAATACTGTCATCATTGTGCCCAACATCACCTGAGTTCACCCCCGGTTTATAGGAATAATGTAATCTTACTAATACTGTCATCATTGTTCCTAACATCACCTGAGTTCACCCCCAGTTTATATGAGTAATGTAATCTTACAAACACTGTCATCATTGTGCCAACATCACCTGAGTCTCACCCCCAGTTTATATGAGTACTGTAATCTTAATAATACTTTCATCATTGTGCCAACATCACCTGAGTCTCACCCCCGGTTTATATGAGTAATGTAATCTTACTAATACTGTCATCATTGTGCTCAACATCACCTGAGTTCACCCCTGGTTTATATGAGTAATGTAATCTTACAAATACTGTCATCATTGTGCCAACATCACCTGAGTTCACCCCCGGTTTTTATGAGTAATGTAATCTTACTAATACTGTCATCATTGTGCCAACATCACCTGAGTCTCACCCCCGGTTTTTAAGAGTATTGTAATCTTACAAATTCTGTCATCATTGTGCCCAACATCACCTGAGTTCACCCCAAGTTTATATGATTAATGTAATCTTACAAATACTGTCATCATTGTGCCAACATCACCTGAGTCTCACCCTCGGTTTATATGAGTAATGTAATCTTACAAATACTGCCATTATTGTGCCCAACATCACCTGAGTTCACCCCTGGTTTATATGAGTAATTACAAACACTGTCATCATTGTGCCAACATCACCTGAGTCTCACCCCCGGTTTATATGAGTAATGTAATCTTACAAATACTGTCATCATTGTGCCCAACATCACCTGAGTTCACCCCTGGTTTATATGAGTAATGTAATCTTACAAATACTGTCATTGTGCCAACATCACCTGAGTCACCCCCGGTTTATATGAGTAATATAATCTTACAAATACTGTCATCGTTGTGCCAACATCACCTGAGTCTCACCCTCGGTTTATATGAGTAATGTAATCTGACAAATACTGTCATCATTGTGCCCAACATCACCTGAGTTCACCCCCGGTTTATAGGAGTAATGTAATCTTACAAACACTGTCATCATTGTTCCTAACATCACCTGAGTTCACCCCCAGTTTATATGAGTAATGTAATCTTACAAATACTGTCATCATTGTGCCAACATCACTTGAGTCTCACCCCCAGTTTATATGAGTAATGTAATCTTACAAATACTGTCATTGTTGTGCCAACATCACCCGAGTCTCACCCCCGGTTTATATGAGTAATGTAATCTGACTAATACTGTCATCATTGTGCCCAACATCACCTGAGTCTCACTCTCGGTTTATATGAGTAATGCAATCTGACAAATACTGTCATCATTGTGCCAACACCACCTGAGTTCACCCCTGGTTTATATGAGTAATGTAATCTTACTAATACTGTCATCATTGTGCCCAACATCACCTGAGTTCACCCCTGGTTTATATGAGTAATGTAATCTTACAAATACTGTCATCATTGTGCCAACATCACCTGAGCTCACCCCCGGTTTTTATGAGTAATGTAATCTTACAAATACTGTCATCATTGTGCCCAACATCACCCGAGTTCACCCCGGTTTATAGGAGTAATGTAATCTTACTAATACTGTCATCATTGTTCCTAACATCACCTGAGTTCACCCCTGGTTTATATGAGTAATGTAATCTTACAAATACTGTCATCATTGTGCCCAACATCACCTGAGTTCACCCCCGATTTATATGAGTAATGTAATCTTACAAATACTGTCATCATTGTGCTCAGCATCACCTGAGTTCACTCCCGGTTTATAGGAGTAATGTAATCTTACTAATACAAATACTGTCATCATTGTTCCTAACATCATCTGAGTTCACCCCCGGTTTATATGAGTAATGTAATCTTACAAATACTGTCATCATTGTGCCCAACATCACCTGAGTTCACCCCGGTTTATATGAGTAATGTAATCTTACAAATACTGTCATTATTGTGCCCAACATCACCTGAGTTCACCCCCGATTTATATGAGTAATGTAATCTTACAAATACTGTCATCATTGTGCTGAGCATCACCTGAGTTCACTCCCGGTTTATAGGAGTAATGTAATCTTACTAATACAAATACTGTCATCATTGTTCCTAACATCATCTGAGTTCACCCCCGGTTTTTATGAGTATTGTAATCTTACAAATACTGTCATCATTGTGCCCAACATCACCTGAGTTCACCCCCAGTTTATATGAGTAATGTAATCTTACAAATACTGTCATCATTGTGCCAACATCACTTGAGTCTCACCCCCAGTTTATATGAGTAATGTAATCTTACAAATACTGTCATTGTTGTGCCAACATCACCCGAGTATCACCCCCGGTTTATATGAGTAATGTAATCTGACTAATACTGTCATCATTGTGCCCAACATCACCTGAGTCTCACTCTCGGTTTATATGAGTAATGCAATCTGACAAATACTGTCATCATTGTGCCAACACCACCTGAGTTCACCCCTGGTTTATATGAGTAATGTAATCTTACTAATACTGTCATCATTGTGCCCAACATCACCTGAGTTCACCCCTGGTTTATATGAGTAATGTAATCTTACAAATACTGTCATCATTGTGCCAACATCACCTGAGCTCACCCCCGGTTTTTATGAGTAATGTAATCTTACAAATACTGTCATCATTGTGCCCAACATCACCCGAGTTCACCCCGGTTTATAGGAGTAATGTAATCTTACTAATACTGTCATCATTGTTCCTAACATCACCTGAGTTCACCCCTGGTTTATATGAGTAATGTAATCTTACAAATACTGTCATCATTGTGCCCAACATCACCTGAGTTCACCCCCGATTTATATGAGTAATGTAATCTTACAAATACTGTCATCATTGTGCTCAGCATCACCTGAGTTCACTCCCGGTTTATAGGAGTAATGTAATCTTACTAATACAAATACTGTCATCATTGTTCCTAACATCATCTGAGTTCACCCCCGGTTTATATGAGTAATGTAATCTTACAAATACTGTCATCATTGTGCCCAACATCACCTGAGTTCACCCCGGTTTATATGAGTAATGTAATCTTACAAATACTGTCATTATTGTGCCCAACATCACCTGAGTTCACCCCCGATTTATATGAGTAATGTAATCTTACAAATACTGTCATCATTGTGCTGAGCATCACCTGAGTTCACTCCCGGTTTATAGGAGTAATGTAATCTTACTAATACAAATACTGTCATCATTGTTCCTAACATCATCTGAGTTCACCCCCGGTTTTTATGAGTATTGTAATCTTACAAATACTGTAATCATTGTGCCCAACATCACCTGAGTTCACCCCCAGTTTATATGAGTAATGTAATCTTACAAATACTGTCATCATTGTGCCAACATCACTTGAGTCTCACCCCCAGTTTATATGAGTAATGTAATCTTACAAATACTGTCATTGTTGTGCCAACATCACCCGAGTATCACCCCCGGTTTATATGAGTAATGTAATCTGACTAATACTGTCATCATTGTGCCCAACATCACCTGAGTCTCACTCTCGGTTTATATGAGTAATGCAATCTGACAAATACTGTCATCATTGTGCCAACACCACCTGAGTTCACCCCTGGTTTATATGAGTAATGTAATCTTACTAATACTGTCATCATTGTGCCCAACATCACCTGAGTTCACCCCTGGTTTATATGAGTAATGTAATCTTACAAATACTGTCATCATTGTGCCAACATCACCTGAGCTCACCCCCGGTTTTTATGAGTAATGTAATCTTACAAATACTGTCATCATTGTGCCCAACATCACCGGAGTTCACCCCCGATTTATATGAGTAATGTAATCTTACAAATACTGTCATCATTGTGCTCAGCATCACCTGAGTTCACTCCCGGTTTATAGGAGTAATGTAATCTTACTAATACAAATACTGTCATCATTGTTCCTAACATCATCTGAGTTCACCCCCGGTTTTTATGAGTATTGTAATCTTACAAATACTGTCATCATTGTGCCCAACATCACCTGAGTTCACCCCCGGTTTATATGAGTAATGTAATCTTACAAATACTGTCATCATTGTGCCCAACATCACCTGAGTTCACCCCGGTTTATATGAGTAATGTAATCTTACAAATACTGTCATCATTGTGCCAACATCACCTGAGTTCACCCCCGATTTATATGAATAATGTAATCTTACAAATACTGTCATCATTGTGCCCAACATCACCTGAGTTCACCCCCTGTTTATATGAGTAATGTAATCTTACAAATACTGTCATCATTGTGCCCAACATCACCTGAGTTCACCCCTGGTTTATATGAGTAATGTAATCTTACAAATACTGTCATTGTGCCAACATCACCTGAGTCACCCCCGGTTTATATGAGTAATATAATCTTACAAATACTGTCATCGTTGTGCCAACATCACCTGAGTCTCACCCTCGGTTTATATGAGTAATGTAATCTGACAAATACTGTCATTATTGTGCCAACATCACCTGAGTTTACCCCCGGTTTTTATGAGTAATGTAACCTTACAAATACTGTCATCATTGTGCCCAACATCACCTGAGTTCACCCCCGGTTTATAGGAGTAATGTAATCTTACAAACACTGTCATCATTGTTCCTAACATCACCTGAGTTCACCCCCAGTTTATATGAGTAATGTAATCTTACAAATACTGTCATCATTGTGCCAACATCACTTGAGTCTCACCCCCAGTTTATATGAGTAATGTAATCTTACAAATACTGTCATTGTTGTGCCAACATCACCCGAGTCTCACCCCCGGTTTATATGAGTAATGTAATCTGACTAATACTGTCATCATTGTGCCCAACATCACCTGAGTCTCACTCTCGGTTTATATGAGTAATGCAATCTGACAAATACTGTCATCATTGTGCCAACACCACCTGAGTTCACCCCTGGTTTATATGAGTAATGTAATCTTACAAATACTGTCATCATTGTGCCAACATCACCTGAGCTCACCCCCGGTTTTTATGAGTAATGTAATCTTACAAATACTGTCATCATTGTGCCCAACATCACCCGAGTTCACCCCGGTTTATAGGAGTAATGTAATCTTACTAATACTGTCATCATTGTTCCTAACATCACCTGAGTTCACCCCTGGTTTATATGAGTAATGTAATCTTACAAATACTGTCATCATTGTGCCCAACATCACCTGAGTTCACCCCCGATTTATATGAGTAATGTAATCTTACAAATACTGTCATCATTGTGCTCAGCATCACCTGAGTTCACTCCCGGTTTACAGGAGTAATGTAATCTTACTAATACAAATACTGTCATCATTGTTCCTAACATCATCTGAGTTCACCCCCGGTTTTTATGAGTATTGTAATCTTACAAATACTGTCATCATTGTGCCCAACATCACCTGAGTTCACCCCCGGTTTATATGAGTAATGTAATCTTACAAATACTGTCATCATTGTGCCCAACATCACCTGAGTTCACCCCGGTTTATATGAGTAATGTAATCTTACAAATACTGTCATTATTGTGCCCAACATCACCTGAGTTCACCCCCGATTTATATGAGTAATGTAATCTTACAAATACTGTCATCATTGTGCCCAACATCACCTGAGTTCACCCCCAGTTTATATGAGTAATGTAATCTTACAAATACTGTCATCATTGTGCTGAGCATCACCTGAGTTCACTCCCGGTTTATAGGAGTAATGTAATCTTACTAATACAAATACTGTCATCATTGTTCCTAACATCATCTGAGTTCACCCCCAGTTTATATGAGTAATGTAATCTTACAAATACTGTCATCATTGTGCCAACATCACTTGAATCTCACCCCCAGTTTATATGAGTAATGTAATCTTACAAATACTGTCATTGTTGTGCCAACATCACCCGAGTCTCACCCCCGGTTTATATGAGTAATGTAATCTGACTAATACTGTCATCATTGTGCCCAACATCACCTGAGTCTCACTCTCGGTTTATATGAGTAATGCAATCTGACAAATACTGTCATCATTGTGCCAACACCACCTGAGTTCACCCCTGGTTTATATGAGTAATGTAATCTTACTAATACTGTCATCATTGTGCCCAACATCACCTGAGTTCACCCATGGTTTATATGAGTAATGTAATCTTACAAATACTGTCATCATTGTGCCAACATCACCTGAGCTCACCCCCGGTTTTTATGAGTAATGTAATCTTACAAATACTGTCATCATTGTGCCCAACATCACCTGAGTTCACCCCGGTTTATAGGAGTAATGTAATCTTACTAATACTGTCATCATTGTTCCTAACATCACCTGAGTTCACCCCTGGTTTATATGAGTAATGTAATCTTACAAATACTGTCATCATTGTGCCCAACATCACCGGAGTTCACCCCCGATTTATATGAGTAATGTAATCTTACAAATACTGTCATCATTGTGCTCAGCATCACCTGAGTTCACTCCCGGTTTATAGGAGTAATGTAATCTTACAAATACAAATACTGTCATCATTGTTCCTAACATCATCTGAGTTCACCCCCGGTTTTTATGAGTATTGTAATCTTACAAATACTGTCATCATTGTGCCCAACATCACCTGAGTTCACCCCCGGTTTATATGAGTAATGTAATCTTACAAATACTGTCATCATTGTGCCCAACATCACCTGAGTTCACCCCGGTTTATATGAGTAATGTAATCTTACAAATACTGTCATCATTGTGCCAACATCACCTGAGTTCACCCCCGATTTATATGAGTAATGTAATCTTACAAATACTGTCATCATTGTGCCCAACATCACCTGAGTTCACCCCCTGTTTATATGAGTAATGTAATCTTACAAATACTGTCATCATTGTTCCCAACATCACCTGAGTTCACCACCGGTTTATTTGAGTAATGTAATCTTACTAATACTGTCATCATTGTGCCCAACATCACCTGAGTTCACCCCCGGTTTATAGGAGTAATGTAATCTTACAAATACTGTCATCATTGTGCCAACATCACCTGAGTTCACCTCCGGTTTATAGGAGTAATGTAATCTTACTAATACTGTCATCATTGTGCCCAACATCACCTGAGTTCACCCCCGGTTTATAGGAGTAATGTAATCTTACAAATACTGTCATCATTGTGCCCAACATCACTTGAGTTCACCCCGGTTTATATGAGTAATGTAATCTTACAAATACTGTCATCATTGTGCCCAACATCACCTGAGTTCACCCCCGGTTTATATGAGTGATGTAATCTTACAAATACTGTCATCATTGTGCCCAACATCACTTGAGTCTCACCCCCAGTTTATATGAGTAATGTAATCTTACAAATACTGTCATTGTTGTGCCAACATCACCCGAGTCTCACCCCCGGTTTATATGAGTAATGTAATCTGACTAATACTGTCATCATTGTGCCCAACATCACCTGAGTCTCACTCTCGGTTTATATGAGTAATGCAATCTGACAAATACTGTCATCATTGTGCCAACACCACCTGAGTTCACCCCTGGTTTATATGAGTAATGTAATCTTACTAATACTGTCATCATTGTGCCCAACATCACCTGAGTTCACCCCTGGTTTATATGAGTAATGTAATCTTACAAATACTGTCATCATTGTGCCAACATCACCTGAGCTCACCCCCGGTTTTTATGAGTAATGTAATCTTACAAATACTGTCATCATTGTGCCCAACATCACCCGAGTTCACCCCGGTTTATAGGAGTAATGTAATCTTACTAATACTGTCATCATTGTTCCTAACATCACCTGAGTTCACCCCTGGTTTATATGAGTAATGTAATCTTACAAATACTGTCATCATTGTGCCCAACATCACCTGAGTTCACCCCCGATTTATATGAGTAATGTAATCTTACAAATACTGTCATCATTGTGCTCAGCATCACCTGAGTTCACTCCCGGTTTATAGGAGTAATGTAATCTTACTAATACAAATACTGTCATCATTGTTCCTAACATCATCTGAGTTCACCCCCGGTTTATATGAGTAATGTAATCTTACAAATACTGTCATCATTGTGCCCAACATCACCTGAGTTCACCCCGGTTTATATGAGTAATGTAATCTTACAAATACTGTCATTATTGTGCCCAACATCACCTGAGTTCACCCCCGATTTATATGAGTAATGTAATCTTACAAATACTGTCATCATTGTGCTGAGCATCACCTGAGTTCACTCCCGGTTTATAGGAGTAATGTAATCTTACTAATACAAATACTGTCATCATTGTTCCTAACATCATCTGAGTTCACCCCCGGTTTTTATGAGTATTGTAATCTTACAAATACTGTCATCATTGTGCCCAACATCACCTGAGTTCACCCCCAGTTTATATGAGTAATGTAATCTTACAAATACTGTCATCATTGTGCCAACATCACTTGAGTCTCACCCCCAGTTTATATGAGTAATGTAATCTTACAAATACTGTCATTGTTGTGCCAACATCACCCGAGTATCACCCCCGGTTTATATGAGTAATGTAATCTGACTAATACTGTCATCATTGTGCCCAACATCACCTGAGTCTCACTCTCGGTTTATATGAGTAATGCAATCTGACAAATACTGTCATCATTGTGCCAACACCACCTGAGTTCACCCCTGGTTTATATGAGTAATGTAATCTTACTAATACTGTCATCATTGTGCCCAACATCACCTGAGTTCACCCCTGGTTTATATGAGTAATGTAATCTTACAAATACTGTCATCATTGTGCCAACATCACCTGAGCTCACCCCCGGTTTTTATGAGTAATGTAATCTTACAAATACTGTCATCATTGTGCCCAACATCACCGGAGTTCACCCCCGATTTATATGAGTAATGTAATCTTACAAATACTGTCATCATTGTGCTCAGCATCACCTGAGTTCACTCCCGGTTTATAGGAGTAATGTAATCTTACTAATACAAATACTGTCATCATTGTTCCTAACATCATCTGAGTTCACCCCCGGTTTTTATGAGTATTGTAATCTTACAAATACTGTCATCATTGTGCCCAACATCACCTGAGTTCACCCCCGGTTTATATGAGTAATGTAATCTTACAAATACTGTCATCATTGTGCCCAACATCACCTGAGTTCACCCCGGTTTATATGAGTAATGTAATCTTACAAATACTGTCATCATTGTGCCAACATCACCTGAGTTCACCCCCGATTTATATGAGTAATGTAATCTTACAAATACTGTCATCATTGTGCCCAACATCACCTGAGTTCACCCCCTGTTTATATGAGTAATGTAATCTTACAAATACTGTCATCATTGTGCCCAACATCACCTGAGTTCACCCCTGGTTTATATGAGTAATGTAATCTTACAAATACTGTCATTGTGCCAACATCACCTGAGTCACCCCCGGTTTATATGAGTAATATAATCTTACAAATACTGTCATCGTTGTGCCAACATCACCTGAGTCTCACCCTCGGTTTATATGAGTAATGTAATCTGACAAATACTGTCATTATTGTGCCAACATCACCTGAGTTTACCCCCGGTTTTTATGAGTAATGTAACCTTACAAATACTGTCATCATTGTGCCCAACATCACCTGAGTTCACCCCCGGTTTATAGGAGTAATGTAATCTTACAAACACTGTCATCATTGTTCCTAACATCACCTGAGTTCACCCCCAGTTTATATGAGTAATGTAATCTTACAAATACTGTCATCATTGTGCCAACATCACTTGAGTCTCACCCCCAGTTTATATGAGTAATGTAATCTTACAAATACTGTCATTGTTGTGCCAACATCACCCGAGTCTCACCCCCGGTTTATATGAGTAATGTAATCTGACTAATACTGTCATCATTGTGCCCAACATCACCTGAGTCTCACTCTCGGTTTATATGAGTAATGCAATCTGACAAATACTGTCATCATTGTGCCAACACCACCTGAGTTCACCCCTGGTTTATATGAGTAATGTAATCTTACAAATACTGTCATCATTGTGCCAACATCACCTGAGCTCACCCCCGGTTTTTATGAGTAATGTAATCTTACAAATACTGTCATCATTGTGCCCAACATCACCCGAGTTCACCCCGGTTTATAGGAGTAATGTAATCTTACTAATACTGTCATCATTGTTCCTAACATCACCTGAGTTCACCCCTGGTTTATATGAGTAATGTAATCTTACAAATACTGTCATCATTGTGCCCAACATCACCTGAGTTCACCCCCGATTTATATGAGTAATGTAATCTTACAAATACTGTCATCATTGTGCTCAGCATCACCTGAGTTCACTCCCGGTTTACAGGAGTAATGTAATCTTACTAATACAAATACTGTCATCATTGTTCCTAACATCATCTGAGTTCACCCCGGTTTTTATGAGTATTGTAATCTTACAAATACTGTCATCATTGTGCCCAACATCACCTGAGTTCACCCCCGGTTTATATGAGTAATGTAATCTTACAAATACTGTCATCATTGTGCCCAACATCACCTGAGTTCACCCCGGTTTATATGAGTAATGTAATCTTACAAATACTGTCATTATTGTGCCCAACATCACCTGAGTTCACCCCCGATTTATATGAGTAATGTAATCTTACAAATACTGTCATCATTGTGCCCAACATCACCTGAGTTCACCCCCAGTTTATATGAGTAATGTAATCTTACAAATACTGTCATCATTGTGCTGAGCATCACCTGAGTTCACTCCCGGTTTATAGGAGTAATGTAATCTTACTAATACAAATACTGTCATCATTGTTCCTAACATCATCTGAGTTCACCCCCAGTTTATATGAGTAATGTAATCTTACAAATACTGTCATCATTGTGCCAACATCACTTGAATCTCACCCCCAGTTTATATGAGTAATGTAATCTTACAAATACTGTCATTGTTGTGCCAACATCACCCGAGTCTCACCCCGGTTTATATGAGTAATGTAATCTGACTAATACTGTCATCATTGTGCCCAACATCACCTGAGTCTCACTCTCGGTTTATATGAGTAATGCAATCTGACAAATACTGTCATCATTTGTGCCAACACCACCTGAGTTCACCCCTGGTTTATATGAGTAATGTAATCTTACTAATACTGTCATCATTGTGCCCAACATCACCTGAGTTCACCCATGGTTTATATGAGTAATGTAATCTTACAAATACTGTCATCATTGTGCCAACATCACCTGAGCTCACCCCCGGTTTTTATGAGTAATGTAATCTTACAAATACTGTCATCATTGTGCCCAACATCACCTGAGTTCACCCCGGTTTATAGGAGTAATGTAATCTTACTAATACTGTCATCATTGTTCCTAACATCACCTGAGTTCACCCCTGGTTTATATGAGTAATGTAATCTTACAAATACTGTCATCATTGTGCCCAACATCACCGGAGTTCACCCCCGATTTATATGAGTAATGTAATCTTACAAATACTGTCATCATTGTGCTCAGCATCACCTGAGTTCACTCCCGGTTTATAGGAGTAATGTAATCTTACAAATACAAATACTGTCATCATTGTTCCTAACATCATCTGAGTTCACCCCCGGTTTTTATGAGTATTGTAATCTTACAAATACTGTCATCATTGTGCCCAACATCACCTGAGTTCACCCCCGGTTTATATGAGTAATGTAATCTTACAAATACTGTCATCATTGTGCCCAACATCACCTGAGTTCACCCCGGTTTATATGAGTAATGTAATCTTACAAATACTGTCATCATTGTGCCAACATCACCTGAGTTCACCCCCGATTTATATGAGTAATGTAATCTTACAAATACTGTCATCATTGTGCCCAACATCACCTGAGTTCACCCCCTGTTTATATGAGTAATGTAATCTTACAAATACTGTCATCATTGTTCCCAACATCACCTGAGTTCACCACCGGTTTATTTGAGTAATGTAATCTTACTAATACTGTCATCATTGTGCCCAACATCACCTGAGTTCACCCCCGGTTTATAGGAGTAATGTAATCTTACAAATACTGTCATCATTGTGCCAACATCACCTGAGTTCACCTCCGGTTTATAGGAGTAATGTAATCTTACTAATACTGTCATCATTGTGCCCAACATCACCTGAGTTCACCCCCGGTTTATAGGAGTAATGTAATCTTACAAATACTGTCATCATTGTGCCCAACATCACTTGAGTTCACCCCGGTTTATATGAGTAATGTAATCTTACAAATACTGTCATCATTGTGCCCAACATCACCTGAGTTCACCCCCGGTTTATATGAGTGATGTAATCTTACAAATACTGTCATCATTGTGCCCAACATCACCTGAGTTCGACGGTCTCCTGTTTTCGGTCTCATTATTTTGATCGCTTAATTGGTCAGAGGTTATATTATGATGCTGAAATTGCATGAATGATCTCATGAAATCTGATTTAAAAATGTCGTCTTTAAATATAAGAACTATTTATCACATCTATTATTTCACGTTCAAATTGTAGTTTTTCGTAATTCATTTTTTCGTCACCTTAACAAAGCTTTAATCATTTAAAAAATATATCTCATACAGACCAATGTTGGATTCATCCAGGATTTCAAGTTAGGGAGGCGGACTTAAAAAAATTGCGTCGAACGGTGGGAGGCGCGAAAAAATTTTGGGTATTTCGTGTGAAAAATCACGATTTTACGCCAAAAAATCATATTTTTTCCAGTTTTAGGGGGGGGGGGGGCGCCGGGTGCGCCCCTGGATCCGCCCCAGGGACATCTATTCAGAAACTTATTAACATTGATTGTCGAAAACTGGTCGAAATTTTGGTATTAATCTTAAAGAAGTAATAGATAGATTTATTCGGACAATAGAACTTTGTTATATTTGAAAAAAATTTAAACATTTTTTTAGCCGTACTTTATTCTTAACGACAATCAATGCGATGATATATTCCAGTACATGTTTACGGACAACCATCACAAATCTATAAAAAAAAATGTCCAATATTTAAAGACCGCTTTTTTTTTTTATAATATGGAAATATTTTGGGAAATGGTGTGAAGCAAAATGTTTAATGTGTAACGATTTTAGCTAGGACCCTGTGAGAATTTTTGTTGTTGTTTTTTTGATAAACTGATAACAAGCCTTGGAATCAGATATTCCATAGAAAGTGGTGGTCGATAGATAATTGTTTTACAATCAAGTATTTCATATATATTTATGATGAGAACAAGTTTACAACCATATGATTAATCGTGTAGGTAAAATGTGTGTCGCTGCCATGAGTCTATGTATGATTGTTTTGATTGTCACTAGAAAAAGAGGAGATGGTAGATATTGTTTTGCATTGTGACAAACCAACAACACTCCTAATAAACTGTTGCTATCAGAATCTGCTGAAAGTTGTCTTTTACGTGTAAGGAGTGTGTCCTTTACATCCCGCGCAAAGGAATGTATTAAATTCGTTCCTCATAGCTGTCTGGTGTCCCTTTCATATAAAGTCGGCGTTTTATTAGAGAAAGCCATTTGTTATTTTGTTTATGTCAAATTCGCAGTCATGTTAGGATTCTAATAATAACAGGATATTATACATTATTATACAGCTATAATTTTAATCCAATCAAAAACAATATGGTCGTGATCGTCTTCCGTAATTCGAATCGTCAAAATGAAATACAACCGAATTAATATCAAATGGCGACTTGGTTCAACCTCATTTAAAATATACCTTGACATTCTTTAATACTTATACATCACGTTCACGATCTTTTATTACAACACATGTTGTTCCTGTTCTAGTTAAAGGACTTTATCAAACAGAATCATACATTTTACATGTAATGCAGTAAAAACACATTTAAACCACAGAAGAATATTTCTATTTTCCACACCTTGTGGTGTGGGGTCGCTATTGTGCATGCGAAATATTAATTGCAAACCCCATTGACTGGCTATTTGCTGCCTGTCTAGAATATTTTATTTTTTTCTCGATCGACAGTTCAGAAGTTAGAAAACAATATGATGAATATTGTCTGTCAATCATACAAACAATAACTTATGCACATGACAGAACGCATTTTCAATGCACTACATACACAAACTGTTGATCCATCATTTGTCCATTGGAGGTTGATTTAAGAGAATGAAACTGATAGAAGTTAAAAGTTTAATTTGAGCACAAATGGGGAAACTTTATATAATTTATGAAAATGTGATGTGAATTCAGTGGCCAACCATCCCAGTATGGTGGCAAAAGAAAAGGTATTGTTCTGATATGCCTAACGTTGTGTCTGCAATTGACGGAACTTCACATGAGATACAAATTCCATCCAATGAACCACAGGCACTTGTTTCATTCAAAAAATATATGCTCCCTCCTCTTCCTTACTTCAAGGTAAACATCTACCCTTTTCCCCTTCCCCACTTCGCCTCAATATTTTTCGCTTATTTGTGATCCTTTCGCTGACCGAATTATATCGTTACACTCCCGAGATATTTCTCTTTTCGACTGCCACATTTAAATATATCTACCGGGCCCCCCTCAGACAAATTGGACAAGAATAGTGAGCGAATGTGGCTTATTAAAAATTTCAGTCAATGAAACGGATACAACCACTTCCGGTTTGCGCTGGATTTTTCATATGCATTAGGAATTCTCTAGACCGGCCATGTGTAACAATGCCACATGATCATCTCCTCTCAAAAGTAAAGTAAGCCTTTAAAATACAGATAATTGTTCCAATGCAGATTATAAAAATATATTCAACTCCAAATTACTGACATTTGATTTTTAAAGCACCTTTTTTTTAATTTTCAAAATCAATTTAAACCGGACCGGAAGTGGTTGTATCCGTTTCATTGACTGAAATTTTTAATAAGCCACATTCGCTCACTATTCTTGTCCAATTTGTCTGAGGGGGACCCGGTAGATATATTTAAATGTGGTTGTCGAAAAGAGAAATATTTCGGGAGTGTAACGATATAATTGGGTCAGCGAAAGGATCACAAATAAGCGAAAAATATTGATGCGAAGTGGGAAAGGGGAAAAGGGTAGATGTTTACCTTGAAGTAACGAAGAGGAGAGGGCATATATTTTTTGAATGAAACAAGTGCCTGTGCAATGAACCCCAACAAAAAACCTACTTTCAGCAAACCAATTCTTTTCATTGATTGATATGAAAAGAAAGTTTATAAACAGTGATAATCATAAATTCCATCAATATCAATAAAACAATTACCTTTCATCTTAACTGAACTTGAGCCGTCGTGGTCGTATGGTAGTTGAATTTATAACTACCTGTGCAATCATTGCCTATCACCACTTAAGTTGTGAGTTTGAACCCCATTCATGGCGAGGTGTACTCGATAAAACATTATGTGATAAAGTTTGTCAGTGACTTGCGACAGGTCTGTGGATTTCTCTGGGTACTCCAATTTCCGCCACAAAAGTAGTAACTGAAATATTCTTGAAAGTGGTGTTAGACACCTAACCTCCAATGGACAAATGATGGATCATACGTTTGTGTATGTAGTGTATAACATAAAACACCTTTGGGTCATAATGTGAAAGCTATCTGTTGGATTGTGCCCAAAAATTATCTACTCCTTTTGGATCAAACTATTTTACTTCATTTTAGAAGTAGCATCGATAGACCATTAAACGGTTACCTCCGTATCCCTGTAGTAATAACTATTTCAGTATCCCGGAAGAAAATATATAATCAATAATTGAGGGCTTATGAAAAAAAAATATTTTGGATGAAGTGGTGTTTATTTTATTTTTATCTTACATTTGTATATAACTGTTATTCCATCTTTTTTTACGGCAAAGATTGCTTCTCAAATATCAAAACGTCATCTACGCGCTTGGAATACTTGAACATTTTCCCGTCGTTTTTCAAGAAATTTAACACCTCGTGAAACCAAAAAAATAATTTAACAGTATTTGTGTTTTATTTATTTTAATAATCTGGTAAAATATTTTTCTGGTGCACGACTGCGGAGGTGCTTAATTTCTTCGAAAACCGTCCAAATATCGCGGGCAAAATTCCACGAAATACAGAAAACAAATAACGCTCATGACGTCACAATGACGTCAAATACGTATCCATTTTGTTGGAAACAAGTTTTAACATCAAAAGTATGATCTCGTCTATAATACATCAAATTTTAATCAAGTATTTTCTAAGATAGTGATTCATTAAATATGGGGCCATATATGGCACTTATAGTCCTCAGTTCTTTTTATGGCATTGACGCCGGATTGCATTCACTGAGTTTTTCTTGGTTTCAATGTACACAAACTGTATTTGAAATAAATACAATTATTTAAAGAAACATAAGTTATTTACTGATGAATTTCATTACTTGAAATGAATCATGAAATGTACAGATTGTGTATATAATGGTCTCATATATACAATCAGAAGAGTGAAAATATTGATTTTAAGGGTCTGGCTGAGGTTATAAATAAATTAATATTTAACAACCTCCACAATCCTCCACCAACAAAATATTTTGATGTACTCAAAACAGCTGCTCAATTTGGTGTTGGTGGAAGACTGTGGAGGTATATAAAATAGCTAAAATGTACATTAAATATGTCGTTTGTAGTCCATTTTTAGCATTATCCGTCTAATTATGATGTCATTATAAGTAAATAAAACTTTATTTCAATTCGGCATGTAATATAAACAAAAAACATAAGCTCTCAAGAGCTTTTTACCGAATACAAATACATCAACATTAAAACAATACAATCGGAATGCAATTACAAAATTAAAACATATCATGCAGGCAAAAAGCAGAAAGGGGGCTGTAAAAGAAACCCGAACAGAGGTCCATGTGGCAAGTGCCTCGCTGTCACCCTGTTCAGGATTACCATACAGTCATTCCATTTCAACATATACGCAGTACAAAACAAGCCAAGCATGAGACTAAAAACAAGCAAAAAGCAACTAAAATACAGAAACTTAAACATTTAGTAATTTCCATAGAAATTATTTAAAACCATTTAAAGAATAAAAATTTGAACATCTTAAAATGTTTTAAATTTTCATAAAAATTTAAAAAGAAAGACATAGCATTACTAATAATTAAGAGATCTAAAATATTTATAGAAAAAAAACATTGATCGTGAATCGGAGGCAAATTCTTTCGAAACAAGTAATAATTCAAACAAAGGCTGTCAGTAGAAACACTTAAATTGAGGCAAGTAAAATAAATTAGGCTTTTTATTTGCAAGCAGAGCAGCGGCAATCAGAACCAGTCCAGGACTGAACAAGGCTCCTAATATGTGCGAAACTATTTTCAGTCCTGAAGTGGTCTGGTAAGCTATTCCACAGAGAAGCTGCTGCAAAACGGAATGATCTCTTACCGTATGTTGTAGTCCTTACCTGTGGTACATCCAAGATATTTCTGTATCTAAAGTAATATTTTGAATATTTAGTATGGAGTAAATGTTGTAAACATACCGGAGCCAAATTGTGTAAAATTTTGTAAGTCTCGAGTGCCAATGTCCTGATACGTCTCACTTGTAGGGTGGGAACCTTTGCATTTTCAAACAAAGGATGAATAATCATCATATACAAATCGCAGAGCTCGCACTTGAATTTTTTCAAGTTTTTTGGATTTTTTTTTCAGTACAAAAATGCCATGCCAAAGGGCAAAAATTAAAATTACTTAATATAAAAGTATGAAAAATGGTAAGTTTATTGAGCTTTGTAAGATATGAACCAAGTCTTTTAAGAACATTTAACTGCTGAGATGCTTTTCTACATAAGTTACTAATATGTTGATCAAATTTTAACTGATAATCTATATCGATTCCCAATAGTTTTACAATTTCTTCACATGACAGTATATTATTTTGAATTTGAATAGATGGATTTTTTGCAAAGGTTTTTTTCCCTGCTTTAAACCAATCAATCAGCACTTGAGACTCAGTTTCTAAAGTAGAAATGAGAATATCATAGTCAGGGCTGATGAATGACAAAGTATTGTCATCAGCATAATTATACAATGAACTATGTTTAATGAAATAAAAAATATCATTTATAAAGACATTAAATAATAGGGGGCCAAGTATGGATCCTTGAGGAACACATTTCTGGATGTCAGCCCAGTCACTCAGAACACTGTTTACTTTCATTTGTTGTTTCCTGTTAGAAAGATAAGATTTTAATAAAGATACAGATTGTGAAGAAACACCATAAGCTGATAATTTATCTAATAAAATATTATGGGGTAAGCAATCAAAAGCTTTGGAGAGATCCATAAGAACTGCTGAGACATAAAAGTTTTTATCTAGGGCTTCTCTCCAGTCTTCCAGTAATCTGAGTAACGTAGTCTGATATCCATGACTTCGTCGAAATGCACACAAGTAAGCACTGAAAATGGAATCAAAAAAATCATTTAACTGTGTTTCAATTACTTTTTCAAATAATTTAGAAAAAATAGGAAGGATACTAACTGGTCTGTAATTAGATATTACTAAAGGGTCATTTTTCTTAAATAATGGGGTAACCTGAGCTTTTTTTAGTCTGTCTGGAAATACACCTGTGTCAACAGTAATATTTATCAGTGTTGACAGCTGAGGTGCTATTACAGACATACTCGCCTTTACTATTTTAGCAGGTATACCATCTGCCCCTGTTGCTTTTTTTACATTTATTTTATTCATGATTTTTTCCACTTTTTCTGATGTAACCTTCTGAAACCCAAATTTTCCATTCAATTCTATACTATTATTCTCATGTATAGCAGTTATACTCGGATGATTTGAGGGGTCATACACTACATTTTCACCTATCTTCTCAGCTACAGTAGCAAAAAAATTATTAAAGAGATTTGAAACTTCATTTGAGTTATTAATAATTTTATTATCTTCACACAATATAATTTTTTGATCACCAGACTTGCATTTTTTTGAAAAGAAAGGTTTGACTGTATTCCAAAAGTCTGTAGTTTTTGTACCTCCAGAGCAGCGTTCTAAAAAATAAGTTTTAATGGATTTTCTTTTCAATTTATTAACAAAATTTCTTTGCTGCCTGAATTTTTCCCAAGTCTGATTATTGCGATTTTTTGCATACTGAGAATACAGTATGTGTTTTCTGTATATGGTCTTCCTCAACTCACCGTTCATACATGGAAGTGGTTTTCGTCTAGGGTACCGTGATTTCAATGGTGCATGCTTATTCAATACATTTATAAATTCATTTTCATATTTCTGGTAGGTTTCATTTACCTGTTCCGCAGATGTAACACTATCCAAATTTTCCATCTTAATCTGATCTATATCATTATTAAATTTATCAATGTCAAACGTTCTATAACTCCTGTATATAATTTTACTTCTCTGTTGAGCAGGCAAGTGACCCTTTATAGTTGTAGATATTAGATTATGACAATCACTTACACCAGTTGGTAGATTTAAAGTATTAAAGCATGATGACTTTTTGTTTGTCAATACAACATCAACTAATGATGGAACACGGTCTTTTTTAAAACAGGTTAGTTCTTTAACCAATTGATCTAAATCAAAAATATCACAGATATCATTTAAGGGTTGACATTTGTTTTCATTTAATATGTCGAAATGTATGTCACCAAAAACTATATAATTTTCATATTTAACAATAATTTTATCAATATTTTCTAATATGTCACATTCAAAGTTCACTTTTCTACTAGATGGAACGTCCGATGATATGATGCATAAGATGCCGCCACCATTTGAATTTCTATCACGACGATGTAATTTGTACCCATCGACTGAGAACAGATTGTCATTGAATGTTGCATCAAGTTTTGTCTCTGCTATGAACAATAGATCTACTATTCTATCAGTTAATAATTCCCTGACCTCATCAAACTTATACATTATGACGTCATAACGCACCCAATTTCACGGAAAGTTATATTTTTTGAATATTTGTTTATCTAACAATTAAATTAGTAAATTGTTTTTATTCTATGTCGAGTATTATTTTTTAATATATTAATGTGGGGCCAATTTTGCACCTTAACGCCTCTCCTTCTTTGATTGATTATAAAACATCCAAGATGGACACCATCACAAGAATATGTAACATAGAACCCTATGGGAAAATCTGTGGGTGCCATCGTGGCCGTGATCGTATGGTAGTTGAATTTACAACTACCTATGCAATCAGTGCCTATCACCACTGATGTGAGTTAGAATCTCGATCAGGACGAGATGTACAACATTATGTGATAAAGTTTGTCAGTGACTTGCTACAGGTCGGTGGTTTCCTCCACCAATAAAACTGACCGCCACTATATAGCTGAAATATTGTTGAAAATGGCGTTAAACTCCATCAAACAAACAAGAAAATATGAGGAAAATATCCAGTAACTTCATCTTTATTGAACCAATACTACTCATGTATAATTGATAATGTAGAACATTGTTGGGACCCTATATGTCCATCCCAAGTAACTAGACGGTCGGAGAAGCTATTTTTATGTACTATTTCTTTGGCGCTGGAAGGGGGCGTATGGCTCAATGAGTTAGGTAGTTGGATTACCTTACAACTCATTCAAGCCTATCACCAATGCGGCGTGGGTTCGCGCCCGGCTTTGTAAATTACAAAAAAGGGAGCACTCGATTCGCAAGTGATAAAGTTTACAAGTTGCTTGCCCATGGTCGATGGTTCTCTTCGGGTACTCCGGCTTCTTCCACCATTAAAGCTGGTCGCCATGATATAGCTGAAATATTGCTGAAAGTGACGTTAAACACCAAAATCAAATCAAATCTTAGGCACTAATAACACAATAAAGATATAAACAAACGATAAAAATCTGCATAGATTCGTTTCCATTCAAAAAGACCACATGCTATCACAGGAATGAATGAAACACGAAGTAGATGTCAATAGTAAGGTAGACAGTATCAAATGAATTTGTTATGCATTTTTTTTTATGTCGCATATAATGCACAGATGCACATAAAATCTAGGGGGAGGGGGGGGGGGGGGGGTGGGGGAGAAAAAACATGGTTATATATAAAACCCAACTTCATTCGTGAGCTCGCACTCTATTCATGTTTCCGATGCTACAGTTCATTTGTAAACTATTTTCGATTTAAAGGCTGCCTCTAAATATAACAACTGTTCATGTACTACGTAGATCACCTACGTATTAACAAGGAAGTTTGATCAGCTTTTAACAAAATGTGACCTTGCTCACTTGACTGTTAATTAAACTCATCAGAACAATGGGAGGAGACCACTCGGTATGTAGTTTATATATTTTTATTTGTAGTTCTAGTTTCTGTTTGTATGACAGTTCGATTATTTACAAACTAATCTTCTTGTTTCGATTTGTATGATACTATTGATAGTCCTCATTATTTACAAATTAACCTCCTTAAATCTGAGTAACCATATCAATTCAGTATTGACAGAAAGTGTACTTTGCAGTATGTAGTTTATATATTTTTCATTTGTAGTTTTAGTTTCTATTTGTATGACAGTCTTCATTATTTACAAACTAACCTGGGTAACCATCTCACTTCTACGTTGGCTGATTAAGGCCATGCGAGAAAAAAAATATTTTGTTCCCTCAATATAATATCTTGTTCCCACAACTTATTATTTTGTTCCCACAAGAAAGATATATAGGGTCTAACACCGGGAGAGGTGCAAGATAGTAAAATCTGTGACAACCGAGGATGTCACAGATTTTACTATCTTGCACCTTTCGCGGTGTTTGACTCTTTTTCTCACCCCTTTCTACCGTGTCAATGTTTGTTTACTTTTTGTGTAGTTTGGCGTCTTAATTTGCGAACCGTATCACAGGACCAAAATGCTACGTAATAAAATAAAATAAGATTTTAATTTTGCTACTTTAAAAGGGTTCAAAATAATATGCGAGCGTTAGCGAGCTCTTTATGGTATAAAATGTGTACTTAGGATTTTTTGACAAAATCGACGCTTTGTAAACACGTTCCGTCTAACACACTAACACACTCAACTAATGATGATCTTCTTAACATAAAGCGCAAAGGTGATCCTGAAGTCTCGTACCCTCTCGCGTACGTCCGATACCACTGAAACCCGGAACCTGTGTGTAATAAAAGTCATTTTGTTAGCTTGTTTTACTTATATTGATATTTTTTAATTTATTAAATCTCTTCTGACATACTGACAAGAATCTTTGTTTCTACGCGGAAGTTAACTTTTGAGATTTCGTAAGGAACGATAACTCGAATAAAGGAACGACAGCTCGATTGAATCAATCGTAACTACTCGGCCATTCTCGCTACCCTGCAAATAACCTCTTACGTACATAGTAGAAATTCTTCTTAAATTGTTTGCCGGAAGCTAAGTTAAGTTAAGCCGCACAAAAATATAGTCCACGAAAATCCAATATGGAAGACATACTAAGTAAAATCTAATCATGCAAAACTAATTAAAACTGTAATTGAAATATAGAACATCGCTTAAAATATAACTTTATCAAACTTTCATGTAACTGACATGTGAGAAGTAGTGCGATTTATACGCCTAATGCATACGAGGCTATTTGCAGGGTAGCGAGAATGACCGAGTAGTTACGATTGCGATTGAATGAGACTAGATTCGGCCGTAAAAAAAAGTGGTCCCCCAATATATCTCGGCCCAAAAAATCTCGACACTTTTTGATGCACTGGATGAGCGTGAAATTGCCAGATAATTTTCAGATGCGCGAGCATTCATGGCCGTGCCGGTTTCATATTAGATTCTACAATAATAAAAAAACCTGCACTTTTTACGGTGTTTGACTCTTTTTCCCATCTCTTTCTATCGTGTCAATATTTGTTTACTTGGAGAAAATATAGAGTGCTCTCCCTTGTTATTAATGTGACGAAAAGGCCTATGGATACTTGTATTCGTACGTGAAAGATTATAAAATGTTCTGTTTTGATTGATTCCTACCTTCATCATGTTTATGTTCACGCAAAAGATTACTTTACTAAAAGGCAGTCCACTTTACCGTTCAGGGGTATTTATGTTGTGGGGATAGAAGCTTTTATTTGTATATACGGAAAGTTATTGTTTCCTAAACAGTATGTTCATCCTTTCTTTGGAGAACCGGAAAATAACCTTTTATCTCTTGAACAGTAATGCTTAGTACTTTGTGGTATCGTCGTGTGCCACCCCTACATAGATAAGTAATAGACTAGTCCACGTCGCCTAGAGTATATAAGGAGACCGAATCCTGGTATCAGGGTCAGTGTGTTGATCATTGTTGGACTAGCAACATCTTGTGTTTTAACTAAGAGAGTTTGGTAAGTGTTATATATTATTCCTTGGATTAAATAGTGATTCCATGTGATAATGAATATTCTTTAATATTCTGTAATTCCGGAATTCAAATATATCAAGGTATAAGGAAAGTGTTTATGGTTATTTGTGCGATTTGCATGTGTGCAAATGGAACGATAGTGACGGATATATTTGTTGGAAGTGTGTACTTAGCAATTGTAGTATATCTTGTGTTTCTTGTGTAATTGATTCCATTGGATTGCCGTGTGGATTTGGATTAGTGATATTCGGATATACAATTGCAGATTCCTGACGGTGTAGGAAGTGTCATATTGCTAATAGTAAATTGAGTGTGCAATTTGATAGTGTTCAGAAGACTGAATCCTATACTGTGTATATACGCTATAAAAGTTATCAATTCGAATCTATTATATATGTGCCATTTTCGTGGTATCATTTTGCTTGTGCACATTGCATTGTGTTAATGTGACATTTGAATTATTAGTGTATTTTTAGCATTTGGAATCCCGATTAAGTCGGTACGAATCCATTGACCGCTTAGGGTTTACACGTTACAAATTTGGTGGCAGCGGTGGGATTCCATTGTTGAAAATATTCTGTAAATTATTGAGATACGATTGGCTACTTGTGATTGTTATTTAGCATTGTGTAATCTATTTGGTTTTTTTTATTTATTTATTGTGTTAAAGTTTTAAAAGATTTGAGAAGAGAAATTTATCATTATAGCTGGTAAGTAGATTAATAGTAGGAAATGTCTGATATAAATAGTGAAATAGGCAATTTGACATCGGCAATAGAACATCTAGAAAATAGTTTGAGACAGAGTTTTGTACATTCGACTCCCAAGCCAGATACGCAGGCTAGTGCAATATATATGGAAAATATTTCAAGGAAAAGTGATTCTGGGTTTACAAGTGCCGTACAGGGGCCAAACACATCATCCGATGACACAGGACATACAATTATGATGGGTACAAAACCTAAAGTTCCTTTTGCTAAAACAAAGTCTTCTGATATAGAATCATTTTCTATAGCAGAAACACTTCCTCTTAAAGATAAAGGCAAATTGAGTTTTGAAATGGAAGGTAAGTGTAAAGGAACAGAAACACAGCGAAATGTATCCAGTAAAGGAGACTTGCAGATCACAACTGCACCTAACATACATATCAATACAAACAAACACGTCAGGAAAGAAACAATGCATGATGACAACTGTTCTGATCAAATGAGAAATTGCAATCAAGGTGTCAAAGTGAAGCCCGCAACATATGATGGTGTTAATTCTTGGATCGATTATAAATCGCATTTTAATATGGTAGCAAAAGGTAACAACTGATCTTTAGAACAGAAAGGACAGTATCTGGCTGTCTCTTTAAGGGGTCAGGCACAAGCTATAATAGGTGATTTGCCCCATGAAGACCAGAGTAGCTATGATATTTTAGTTAATGCACTTGAGGAACGTTTTGCTTCACCTAGTTTGACGGAGTTATACAGGGTTCAGTTTCGTGAACGCAAAAAGAAGGCTTCTGGGTCATTGCCGGAATTGGGACAAGTGTTAAGAAGACTTTCAAATTTAGCATATCCGACGGCTCCTAGGGATGTTCGTGAAACCCTTGCAAAAGAACAATTCATAGATGCATTGCATGATTCGGATATGAGGTTGAAAGTGAAACAATCAAGGCCCAGAAATTTGGATGATGCAATCAAACTCTCGGTCGAACTAGAAGCTTTTAACAAAGCTGAAGAATCAAATAGAACATCACGCGGTTACTTACGATCAGCTGATTCTAATAACAGCGATGACGAAAATAAATTGAACCTATCAGCTAATAGTATCGCAATTGAGAAATTAGAAAAGGGCATGAATTCTATGCAGGATATGATAAAACAGTTGACAGAGGAAATAGGTAAATTTAAACAAAATAGCAGATCTACGTATACACCAGAAAGTAAGGAAAGAAACTGTTATAACTGTGGTGCTAGTGATCATTTGTTTAGAAACTGCAAATTTCCACCTAGAGAAAATATGTTCAAAAACCAGCAATTCGGAAATAAGTATAAATCAGACCGATACGGTTCATCAAGGGTTATTCAAAGGAGAAACAAGCAAACAAAACCAAATGTTTCAATAATTGACGAAGCTGGCATGTATATTGATGTGTGCATAGGAGGGGTTAGTGCGAATTTCTTGGTGGACACAGGGGCCACTCTATCAATAGTATCAACAAGTTTTTATGATAAACTGACAAAGAAACCAATTTTACAGATATTTTCTCAACAAATAACATCTGCTGACGGAGGATGTTTATCTGTAAAAGGGAAAGGAGAGTTCATATTTGAGATATGTGAAAATTCTTTTCAGATAAAAGCTGTTGTAGCCAATGTGCGCGCTGATCGAATAATCGGACTTGATTTTCTCAAGGATAATGATTGTATCATTGATATAGTATCGAAACGTTTAGTGGTTGGCAAAAAGTCATTCAATGTTCATTTTGAAGGTCCATTAGGGGGCTATCGAGTTGTTGCTAGTGAGACTGTGAGTATTCCGCCTATGAGCGAGATGATAATTCCAGGAGTCGTTTGTGTACCAAAAGGAGGGAAAGTGAAATCTTTCGAGGGGATAATTGAACCTATTGAAGAGAAACTTGAAACAGATTTCCCATTAACTGCTCGAGCAGTAGTTAATACAAGTGACATAGTGCCTGTTAGACTTATGAATGTGAAACCTGAGGTTCGATTGGTTCATAAAGGGACTAGTATAGGGAAAATACATAGGATACAAAGTGTTTCATGTACTGAACACAATCACAACGACAGCGAAAAATATATACTAAGGCAAGATTTACAAAATCTTTTTGATAGGTCAAGTGGCGATTTAAATGAAAACCAAAAGCAGCAACTGCGTAAGTTACTTATCAAATACAAGGATTCGTTTGCCGAAACCAACAAAGATTTAGGTCGAACTAGTAATGTGAAACACAAAATAAATACTGGCAATGCACCCGCATTCAAAGAACCACCTAGACGTACAGTACAGAAAGCGACATGCCGTGATTGATCACTCCGAGAGACATAATTTTTAATCCTTTAGACATATCATCACGGACATAAACCCACTGTGATAGACCTAAAAAGGACCATAAAACAAGGTGGTGGGGATTAAATTTTATGGCTCTCGGTCACCTGTGCGCCGATTGATATTTTACCGCCAATTAAGAGATTAGCGTTACCTGTTCTACCTGTTGACTTTTAATATCGTAAGCCGTAATTATTGCTACTGAAGGATGTATTTTTGACAATTAATTTTGTATCCTCTTGCTGTTAATATTTGACTGTTTGTTGCTTTTCATTGCCAAAGAATGTCTGTCTTGTTATCGTTTTCGTTTGTTTTAGAAAGTTCTACTTTATGACCTCGAGTTCTATATTAAGAATTTTGTTGAAACCGCAACTGAACTTTATCTTGTTTAATTTTAATTTCTCATTTTTTTTTCACTGTTGGGTTGTATTCAGTATGTATTGAAATATTCGTAAATACGGGCTACTTCATCAATGTATTTTTGGTTTATAAGTTAAACCGCAGTCGCGGGTTTTTGAAGCACGGTTTTTGCAAGCGCGGGTTTTTTGTGTTTAGTTGGTAAAGAGCAGATTTAAAATTGATTATTGGTTTATTTTGTGTTTTGGACGTTTACCTCTCGTATTGAAAAAAAATTAACAATTCAAGTAAACTGTTTTACACACATGGCTTGTTACGTAATTTCGTTATAGATGAAAATAATTTTCTTTAAAATTGCAAACAAAAACCTATAACAATCCAAATTTACGTAGCCTAATGGCTACAAAATGAACAAAAAGCGGAAAACTATGAGCATGCTTTTAATTTGTTCCATAAACTTTGAGTTTTTTTTACTGTATTTTGTCACAAATCTATTGGGTTGAAAGCCAATTAAGATTTGAAATTGAATAAATAAATAAATAAACTGGTGACATTTGATTTTGGTCAGATACTGTGTAATGTCAAACATTTGTAGGGGTAAAATCATGATGAAGGTTAATTCCTTATTTTCTTTCACGTTTCTAAACTTTCTGCAGATTAGCCGCTAATTTCCAAAATATATCCGTAAATTTAGTGACTTTTGGACATGTAGTACTTCTTTGAACGATCTGTTTATAAATATTTGTTTCGATAATTTTTAATCAAATTCTTCAATGACCGTATCTTGTTTAATTTTAATTTCTCATTTTTTTTTCTTCTGTTGGGTTGAATTCAGTATGTGTTGAATTATTCGTAAATACGGGCTACTTCATCAATGTATTTTTTGTTGATAAGTTAACCCTCTCGTATTCCACACTGTTTATAAATATTTGTTTCGGGTTTTTTTAATAAAATTTTTCAATGACCGTATAAAAATTATTTAGTACGTATCACTATTATATGCTATTTAACTTACATCGTACTGAAAATACGCTTCTACAACGAAAAGGGTTTTAACTGGGTTTCCTATGGAGATTGAAATAAAAAAAATTACTGAACGTATAAAAAATATTATTGAACTAAAATGTAACATTGACCTGGATTGGAAATACGCTTTAAAACGTACAAATCACGCATGTGTTTATGAAACTTCATTTGTGCACAAGCCAAGTCACGTGGTGTACGCGTGTCAATAAAATACTAAGTGTAGATACTAAATACACAGCCAAGGTTAAAAATCTTTGAAACAAATTTGCACAACCCATGAATTCACTGAATTGAAGTTGAATAAGCTTTGGTTTTTTTTTTTTGGCTGTATATTGTCACAAATCTATTGGGTTGAAAGCCAATTAAGATTTGAATTTGAATAAATAAATAAACTGGCGACATTTGATTTTGGTCAGATACTGTGTAATGTCAAACATTTGTAGGGGTAAAATCATGATAAAGGTTAATTCCTTATTTCCTTTCACGTTTCTAAACTTTCTGCAGATTAGTCGCTAATTTCCAAAATATATCCGTAAATTTAGTGACTTTTGGACATGTAGTACTTCTTTGAACGATCTGTTTATAAATATTTGTTTCGATAATTTTTAATCAAATTCTTCAATGACCGTATCTTGTTTAATTTTAATTTCTCATTTTTTTTTTCTTCTGTTGGGTTGAATTCAGTATGTGTTGAATTATTCGTAAATACGGGCTACTTCATCAATGTATTTTTTGTTGATAAGTTAACCCTCTCGTATTCCACACTGTTTATAAATATTTGTTTCGGGTTTTTTTTAATAAAATTTTTCAATGACCGTATAAAAATTATTTAGTACGTATCACTATTATATGCTATTTAACTTACATCGTACTGAAAATACGCTTCTACAACGAAAAGGGTTTTAACTGGGTTTCCTATGGAGATTGAAATAAAAAAAATTACTGAACGTATAAAAAATATTATTGAACTAAAATGTAACATTGACCTGGTTGGAAATACGCTTTAAAACGTACAAATCACGCATGTGTTTATGAAACTTCATTTGTGCACAAGCCAAGTCACGTGGTGTACGCGTGTCAATAAAATACTAAGTGTAGATACTAAATACACAGCCAAGGTTAAAAATCTTTGAAACAAATTTGCACAACCCATGAATTCACTGAATTGAAGTTGAATAAGCTTTGGTTTTTTTTTTGGCTGTATATTGTCACAAATCTATTGGGTTGAAAGCCAATTAAGATTTGAATTTGAATAAATAAATAAACTGGCGACATTTGATTTTGATCAGATACTGTGTAATGTCAAACATTTGTAGGGGTAAAATCATGATAAAGGTTAATTCCTTATTTCCTTTCACGTTTCTAAACTTTCTGCAGATTAGTCGCTAATTTCCAAAATATATCCGTAAATTTAGTGACTTTTGGACATGTAGTACTTCTTTGAACGATCTGTTTATAAATATTTGTTTCGTTAATTTTTAATGAAATTCTTCAATGACCGTATACAGGTATACACATTATTTAGTACGTATTTCTACAACGAAAAGGATTTTAACTGGGTTTTCTACGAAGATTAAAATAAAAAATATTAGTGAACTAAAATGTAATATTGAACTGGAAATACGCTTTAAAACGTAAAATATTAGTGAACTAAAATGTAATGTTGAACTGGAAATACGCTTTAAAACGTAACAAATCACGCATATCGCGCATGTGTTTATGCAACTTCATTTGTGCACAAGCCAGGTCACGTGTACACGTGTCAATAAAATACTAGATGTAGATACGCAATACACAGCCAAGGTTAAAAAATTTTGAAACATATTTGCACAACCCATGATTTCACTGAATGGAAGTTGAATAATCATTTATTATTTACATTTTATTCATCAATTCAAATGAACTCTCCGTTCTCGTGCTATTTTCTCGATCTCGGGATTTCATTCCCGGGATTACGTTCAAGGATGTTTTACGTTTTGAGGAAAGAAATAAAAATGTTTTTTTTTTAATTCTGAGGGGAATCGGAGACAGTACCTGAAAAAAAAATAGGCGATTTAAAAACGTAATTTCACCTGTACATCTTATCTGACTAGTTTACCTGTAAAACGACACACTTGATTACAAGATTAACACCTGGTGTTTTATTGCCCCCTGATCACCGACATGAATTAAATTGTTTAATCCCCATCACTCTCCTAGACATGACCACTATCACGGTGATTGATTACGGCATGTCCCTTTCTGTACTGTACACCAGTACACCTCAGACACGAAATTGATAAACACATTGACGAAATGCTAGAGAAAGATGTGATAGAGCCGTCAAATAGTCCTTGGGCATCGGGAGTTGTGTTAGTAAAGAAGAAGGATGGTTCCTTTAGATTTTGTGTGGATTATAGGCGTCTTAACAAAGTTACTGTTAAGGACGCATACCCTTTGCCTCGAATCGATGATTCGTTAGAACAGTTATCAGGAAATGCATGGTTCTCTACACTAGATCTTTGCTCTGGGTACTGGCAAGTAGAATTAAGCCCTGAGGATCGACACAAGACCGCTTTTGCAACTAGACGTGGATTATTCCAATTTAAGACCATGCCATTTGGCCTCTGTTGTGCACCTGGCACATTCGAAAGACTGATGGAAACAGTGCTGGCTGGTCTACAATGGCATATATGTTTAATCTATTTGGACGATATAATCGTTATGGGGAAAACATTCAGTGACATGATTGGAAATTTAGAAATAGTGGTTGCGCGCATTCAAAATGCCGGGCTAAAACTGAAAGCGAAAAAGTGCTGCCTATGTTCAAAAGAAGTTAAGTTTTTGGGGCATGTTATTTCAGAGACAGGTGTTGCTACTGATCCGTCTAAAATAGAAGTGATAAAAAAACTGGCCAACCCCTACAAGTGTTACTGAGCTTTGTTCATTCCTAGGTCTCTGTGGTTACTACCGTCGCTACATCAAAGACTTTTCTGCTAAAGCAAAATGTCTACATCGTCTGACCGAGAAAGGTAGGGCTTTTATATGGACACTGGAATGTCAGGATGCATTTGAGTTTTTAGAACAACGCCTCACTAATGCACCAATTCTTACTCACCCTGACTTTTCCCGTGACTTCATTTTAGACACTGATGCCAGTAATGAAGCGATCGGTGCCGTACTATCTCAAATTGATAAGGACGGTAAAGAAGTTGTAATTGGATATGCAAGTCGAACATTAAACAAATCAGAAAGGCAGTACTGTGTGACAAGGAAAGAGCTGTTAGCCGTTGTCAATTTCGTGAAGCATTTCAAGCACTATCTTTATGGTAGAAAATTCACAGTTCGTACTGATCACAGTTCTCTTCGATGGTTGATGTAGTTCAAAAATCCAGAAGGACAACTTGCTCGATGGCTAGAGGTCTTGAGTGAATATGATATGGAAATTATCCACAGGCCTGGAAACAAGCATTCTAATGCCGACGCATTGAGCCGTGTCCCATGCAAACAGTGTGGATATTGCAGTAATTGGAAGAATAACATTAGTGATGAAACTGCTATGGTGCGAAACATTAGCACCGATGGGTATTCAAATGATCTTTCAAATGACAAACAGCTATCGCTTAAAGAATTACAGGATAGTGACAAAAGTATACAGTTCATTAAAAGGGCTTTTATTGACCACAAAAAGCCTTCATTCTCGGAAATATCTGGAAGAAGTGTGGCAAACAGATGTGTATGGTCGCAATGGGATAGGCTCGAGGTGATAGATGGAATACTGTACAGAAGGTTTGAGACAACAGACACATCTAAGAACCGTTTACAAGCAATTGTGCCTTTTGCTGAGAGAAGGAATGTGCTATTTCAATGTCATGACAGTAAAACCTCTGCACACTTGGGAGTACGAAAGACTCTGGAAAAGATTCAACAGAAATATTACTGGCCTGGTCTACAATCGGATGTCCGCAAATACATTGCCGGTTGTGATTTTTGCAACAAAAGGAAAGCCCCACTAAAAACAAAAAGAGACCCAATGAATCTAGTGCAAAGTAGTTTTCCCATGGAACGGATAGCTACTGATATACTGGGCGAGCTACCAGAAACCGAAGATGGTAACAGATATATTCTTGTAGTGTCTGATTATTTTTCTAAGTGGACGGAAAGTTTTGCAATGTCGAATATGGAAGCGGAAACTGTAGCCAAAATTATAGTGGAACAGGTCATTGCTAGATTTGGTGTCCCTTCTTACATACACTCTGATCAAGGGCGTCAGTTTGAAAGTAGCTTGTTCAGTGAGATGTGTAAAATGCTTAACATTAAGAAAACAAGAACAACGGCATACCACCCGCAGTCTGACGGGATGGTGGAAAGGTTCAATAAAACTCTCGTGACTATGCTAAGTGCATATGTAAATGAACATCATCGTGACTGAGACAAGCAAGTTCCTTACGTTATAATGGCCTACAGGAGCGCTGAAAATGAAACAACTGGTTTCACCCCAAATTATTTGATGTTATGCAGAGAAGTTTCAACTCCAATTGATATTATGTACGAGATTCCACCAAATGTCAAAACTTCTCCAAAAAATCAATGGGTTTGGGAATTAAAGGAACGTATGGAAGAAGCACATGAAAAAGTAAGACAAAATACTCGAACAGAAATGCTCAGACAAAAGAGATATCATGATCTCAAGCTTTCGTGGCAGAAATTTGAAAACGGTGATGAAGCTTATGTATATTTCCCCGTAAGGAAAACAGGGCACTCATCCAAGTTAACATCCTACTGGAGGAGTCCTTTTAAAGTTTTAGAAAAGTGCACCGATGTGACATATCGTGTGGAGTGCGGAAACAAGGGAAAATCCCAAATTATTCATGTTGACCGCATGCGCAAAAGGAATCCGCAAATATTAGGAGGTGAAACAGAACAACCATCCGACTCTGTAGAAGAGGATTCAGGTGAAAGTGTGAAAAGTGAAGACAGGGAGCAATTCAATTCTTTTCAAGAGAACTGTGATGAAGTAGTTCAAATGGAAAGTGAAAATCAGGAATTAGTTGTAGAAAGCTTCCCATTCGAACAATCAGATCTGAGAGACGATAACTCAAACGAAGGGCGAAGAACACGACACCCACCCGTTTGGATGAAGGATTATTGTCCATAGCCATTTGTGTAGATACTTGTAAATACCTGTGTAAATATTTGGTTTTGTACATAATTTAGTTATGTGTCAAGTTTACTTAGTTCAGAAGAAAGTTCCCGCATGAAGGAACATTTGGAACCCTTTAGTAAAGGAATAATGAGACAAGATTTTATTTATTCTAATAAATTAACAGGAAATTAATTGGATATTTTGTGTTTTTCTTTTTGGAGTCTTTCGGACGAGACTATAAACCGAGGTCCCGTGTTCAGGAAATGTCACAGCCTGAGTACGTTAAAGATCCTTCTGTAGAGTTTGTTAAGAGTAGGCTCCTTGGGGCCGCTGCAGAGGCAAAATTTGTTAGGGACCCCAAATTTATTCTTTGGCAGTGACACTCTAAATTGCAGACGTTAGTAGGAAAGAAGTTAAAAGTTAGAAATAGAGATATTTGTAACAAGTGAATTAGTGAAGTAGGACATATAGGAATTCAAAAGATGTTTCATTGTGTTTTGTTCGGACAATAGGAGGAATCCCATAAAAGTGTTTGTGTATAAGAAGAATATTCTAAATGTGTGATATGGAAGAGTGGAATTTGGACATATAGGTAGACTGTGTGTCTACGGGTAGTGTCTTGTGATGTCATCAGTTTAGACTTGATGGACATTCAAAGTGTTGCCTGACTTTATTGTCAGATGTCGTGTTGCCTGGCTTTATTGTCAGATGCAGTGGTGCCTGACTTAGTGGTCAGAAGAAGTATAGCTGTAGATCTATATGGTCAGAAGCTAACTTATACCAAAGTTGATTTTGTATTGTGTAGTGACAAAGCGGGATAAGGCTTTGTATTGTTGTAATTTATGTCCAATTGAACGGTGTATGCACTGTGATAGAGTTTGGGTATGAAAGAGGACCATTTTGATAGATGATTTCTCAGATGTATTCAATGAGTCATGCGAGGACGCATGAAATTTGAGGCGTGGGTAATGTGACGAAAATGCCTATGGATACTTGTATTCGTACGAGAAAGATTATAAAATGTTCTGTTTTGATTGATTCCTACCTTCATCATGTTTATGTTCACGCAAAAGATTACTTTACTAAAAGGCAGTCCACTTTACCGTTCAGGGGTATTTATGTTGTGGGGATAGAAGCTTTTATTTGTATATACAGAAAGTTATTGTTTCCTAAACAGTATGTTCATCCTTTCTTTGGAGAACCGGAAAATAACCTGTTATCCCTTGAACAGTAATGCTTAGTACTTTGTGGTATCGTCGTGTGCCACCCCTACATAGATAAGTAATAGACTAGTCCACGTCGCCCAGAGTATATAAGGAGACCGAATCCTGGTATCAGGGTCAGTGTGTTGATCATTGTTGGACTAGCAACATCTTGTGTTTTAACTAAGAGAGTTTGGTAAGTGTTATATATTATTCCTTGGATTAAATAGTGATTCCATGTGATAATGAATATTCTTTAATATTCTGTAATTCCGGAATTCAAATATATCAAGGTATAAGGAAAGTGTTTATGGTTATTTGTGCGATTTGCATGTGTGCAAATGGAACGATAGTGACGGATATATTTGTTGGAAGTGTGTACTTAGCAATTGTAGTATATCTTGTGTTTCTTGTGTAATTGATTCCATTGGATTGCCGTGTGGATTTGGATTAGTGATATTCTGATATACAATTGCAGATTCCTGACGGTGCAGGAAGTGTCATATTGCTAATAGCAAATTGAGTGTGCAATTTGATAGTGTTCAGAAGACTGAATCATATACTGTGTATATACGTTATAAAAGTTATCAATTCGAATCTATTATATATGTGCCATTTTCGTGGTATCATTTTGCTTGTGCACATTGCATTGTGTTAATGTGACATTTGAATTATTAGTGTATTTTAGCATTTGGAATCCCGATTAAGTCGGTACGAATCCATTGACCGCTTAGGGTTTACACGTTACAGTAACTAACGTAATTTTTTTTTTTTATCTCTTTGACCAACGTCAAATAACCTTTTTACATGTATTTATCGCTGTTGTAGTAGCATATATATCATATATTTATAAAATGCATTGTATTTGATTGTGAAATACATTTAGAATACTGCCAAGACATGGATGCATAGGGTACCTGTAAAGTGCGAAACGAAATAGAAACGAAACGAAACGAAACGAAACCGAACGAAACGAAACGAAATCAAACGAAGCGAAACGAAACCGATCGAGACGAAACAAAACGAAATCAAATGAAACGAAACGAAACGAAACGAAATCAAACGAAATGAAACGAAACGAATTTTTTCCAAAACGAAATGTAATGGAAAAAAAATGAAAAATTCAATATGGCATGAAGACTAAGAGGGTTTATAATATATTGATTATCCAAATTTAGAAGAGTTTAATAAAGAAACTCGTTTTGTGCGGGGAAGAAAAAAGAAGAAATATCACTGCACTGAAAATCAAAACTTAAATCTGAACACTGAAAGGCACTGACAAACGAGCCTGTGAATAGGGTTTTTGATTATTAGATTATTTGGCAATTTAAGTGATAATTTTATTTACAGGGGTAGTCACGTACATCTTCGGCCCTTCAGTTTTATTCTGAATCCCAAGGCAGAGCTAATGGACGAAACTGCAATTGACGATTACAGTTCGGTAAGAATATGTCTAAATGCAAATATACCTACATGTACTTTCCTCTTTATAAACAGGTGGTGTTAAGCGAAGAAACCGTCTTTAATGGGGGGGGGGGGGAGGGGAGGGGGATACCGATCCACAAGCACTCCACCACGGGATTCACCTTTTAAGAAGTTTGCCTAGAACAAGAAAAATCACATATTTTTTTTTACCTCTTTTGTGCTCGATAAAATAATGCTTATTTGATACAAAATACCACACTATCAATGTGGATTTTGTGCAGTGTCTGAAAAATGATATTTCCTAGTATACGGCGCAGTTTTCAGAAGAGAAAATATGTGATTTTTCTTGATATAGGCGAAATTCTCGAAAAGGGGGTCCACGAATCGAGTGTTTGTGATACGGGCGTATATAGATTTCCTAATTTCCAAATTTTTAAGCAATTCCCATTCCAAATTACCTACAATTTGGACCATTTTTAAAAATTTTCAATTACATTTAACAATTCCTTTTTGCCTTTTCAATTCCCTTATCCTTCAATATTTGCCACATGTTACCCATTTCCCGAAATCTTTACCTCTTTCCCATTTCCCCCAAACCGTGCCAACTCTCCCTTTTATCCGTCCGTTCGTTCGTCTTCGCCGACATATTTTACATCAACATTTATTTCTAATTCAGCCGATGGTTTAGTATACCCCTCCACACTAAGTGGCGAGGTATTATGTGATACCCTTCGTTTGGTTTGATGTGTATGTATCCGTCCATCTCTATGTGCGCCCCCAATGGTTTCCAGATATAACTTGAGAACGGATTTCAAATTTTGTACTGTTGTTTGGTACCATAAAATACAGATCAAGTTCGAATTTCAGTGTGATCAGATAATTGGTTCAAAAGTTGTGACAGTTTGAAGACTGAAAATATGTGAAACGTGGCGGGGTATGAAGATCCAAGGCAAACAGTTTTTAATATGCTACACTGGGATGAACTTTTAATTAAATATAATTAGTTCTAAGATTTCATTTTTACTAAACCCACTGTCAAAAGAGCATATGAAGTTAATCGGCTCCTTTTTAAAACGGTCATTAGAACTGAAATAGAAGAGTCCTGATGTTCGCATATTTTTTCTTCTTTTTTAATACTGTCATCCTATTTTTTTTTCCATTGTTTGTCACAAACATTTACTTGTTTATTTGACAATAAAGATATTTGATTTGTTAACTGGTATCATTTAATGTACCAATAGATGCCCTGTTTTAGTAAAACTAATGGGAGAGCGTTGAAAATTTTGTGGAAATAATTCCATTATTGTAACTGTGATTTTTTTTACGAATGCTTAGATGTCAATGTTAATCATATTTTGAAAGGAAATCTCAGAAACTAAGTAGCAAATAAATTGTTAGTGCAAAAAAACAAAAATAAAAAACAAAAATGATCAGCAATTAGACGAGATCTTCATCACAGCAATTTTTCATCGAAATCTGTTTATAAGTTGTTTCCATTGAATTTTTTTTCCAATTTTAGGAGTTTTGGCAACTTTCTCGGACACCATAAAACATAAATGGAAATTGGAATTTTTATGTTCCGTCTATAGGCGTCGGGGAGTTCAGTACCACCGCCGTCCGTAGGAACACGCAAGTCCCAAAATTGTTCGTCACAGATTCTCAGTTGCCGTGCCGTGTCGCGCCGTAACTTGATAACTTTGCAGTTATTACATTTGAGATTATCAGGAGCTGTATACTTTTGGTGGCTTTACTCCAAAGTTGTTTTTTAATTATTGGACTGTGTTGAAAAAAAGGGGGGGGGGGGGTCAAGATATACATGTCACGTTGAAAGTTGAGAACACCTTCATATATTTCTTTTAAACTTTGTACATATATTACATTTGTGGTTCGCAGGACCTGTATACTTTTGGGGATTTACTCCACGGAGCTTAGAATTTTTGGGCTTTGCTTAATAAAAAAGGGGAGTAAGGGATTGTGTGAAAACTTGACATTGATTTCCTAGATTTCTTTCAAACGTTTGATGATCGCAGTAGCTGTGTATTTAATAGATATTTTCTGCAAAACTGATCCAATAGTTATGAATTAAACTTTCTACTGATATTGCAAGTTACGAATACTTGAAAACGGGCTTTCATGCACTGCAAGTGCGAAACGAAATAGAAACGAAACGAAACGAAACGAAACCGAACGAAACGAAACGAAACGAAACGACGTTACATTTCGTTTCGTTTCGTTCGGTTTCGTTTCGTTTTGTTTGATTTCGTTTCGTTTCGTTCGGTTTAGTTTCGTTTCGTTTCTATTTCGTTTCGCACTTTACAGGTACCCGGATGCATATCTATAAATCGACAGTTTAATTCAACAATGGAAAACAATTTTGCGGGAAAAAAGGCGTGTAGCTTGTCTTACCAAGGAGCCGGGGTAAGATAGAAAAATCTTTTCCACCTAAATTAACGGACTACTTTATCCAAGGAGTGAGAATAATAGAGGCTTGCCCGAGTCAGAGAACGATTGAAATCTTACCCGAGTGTGTCTGAGATTTCTTGATCTTGACCTGTCATCGGTGTTTGATTATTTATCTTACACAGACATCCCCCCCCCCCCCTCCCAATTTGTTTTCCTTTCTTTGCGGTGAAATTCTATTAGGATGACCGTGTCACAACCATCAATGAAATAATGCGCAAAAGAAACACCAAATCACGAACGTTTCAAATTGTAATAATATTTACAATTCGACTTTCATATCACAATAAATATAACAATAGTAAAGAAAACGTTTGTTTTTAAATGAAATCAACACAAACACTGTTATTAGAAATGTATGTCATTTCACTGTGACGTCAATAACTCGGTCAGCTGATTGATTCAGTGAATAAGGGAAATCGATAAGTGCCAACTGTTGACCAAAATCATACGCAAACACTTGTAAACAAATGAAACAACAAGAGTTTTAAAAGATAGATTAGACTTAACTTGAATAATACTGCGCCCTCTATCGGCACTATCGCTGGATGAGGGCTTGAACACTCTTAATGGTAAAAATCCGTCAGCTGCTGGCTGGTTCAGCCGACCAATCAAATGTCAGATATTAGCGCGTATGCCCATTAGTGACTCCCTTTACTTCCGTTTGTAAATATTGACAAAACAAACACGGAGAATGAGCACGTGCCTTTGCATATTTAGAAAACAAATACACCTTTATTCTCATAATTATGATTTAAATTGCCATAGATTCGCAAATCTTTAATCATCGTGTAATCATTTTTTGAAGTTTTTATGTTTTAATCTAAATTTGCTAAAATGTCACAATACACATCTAACATGTATTTTTGTAAGGTATGTGGGACAATAAAAGTGAATTTATTGTGGTTAATAGGGTCGACACACGTAACTTGCCGTTAACATAAGATTGTATAAATATGGATATGCACAAGTTAAATTAAGGAAAATGGGATGAAATAATAAAGAAATTTTATTGAAAATAAATATGTAAACAGAAAGTTGATTATTTCATAAATTAAAATGATTTTTAATACAATTTATTAAGAAATACCCATCTCACAATATCGTTATTTAGGTAAATACTTATTAGACTGATTTTTTTTAAAACCATTTTTGTCTTTAAATGATAACTGACCCAAGCCTAAATAAATGAAATGTGAGTTAATTATATAAATCCTTGCCTTCTATCAATTTTAATTTCTTATCTAATTCTTATTCTTATAATGTAACAATATGGTCAGGTTGTTATTTTCATTGAATGGCATCTCAAAATAGATGGCTTCACAGTAGGGGCTCTTCCTGTATATTGGTTACATCCTGTATATTACAACTGACAGCTAATGCATGACAAACAATTTTAATCAGCCATCAGTATCATCAAATACATTTTTTTAAATCTTTATTTTAAATGAAATTACAAAATCATTATAAGAGTGAATTCAATACGGTATTTTCGGGTTAGAGCGGTTTTCAAATTGGAGGTACGATTGGCGTATCGTAGCAACCAAACAACAGGCATCTAAACTTCCGGTTTGTCAGCATTTATCAACAGATTACGTTTATCATTATTATCATGGATATTCAAGTAGATTTCTTCCGATGGCAGGTTCCCGATCTAAAGGAATATTTACAGCATAGAGGCACAACATGTCATTTGTATAGAAAACATGAATTAGTCAAGTTATGTGAACTTGCCCAAGAATTAGATCTAGAGAAAATAACGTCAACAACTGACTACGAACTTTCACAAGTAAACAGGAGAACAATAACGGAGAACGGTGTAACACAGGTTGTGTGTGAGATCGGACAAGTGCCGATATGGTCGTCGAATTTAAAACTGTTGCCTAATATTGAACAGTGTGACATACTATTTATTAAAAAAGTGTGATTGGAATGATGATATGATCGCCTCAAACTGTACAAAAAAGACAACGGAAATGCTTTATTTACTTCCCACGCTTCCTTCCATCAGATTTACAATGAGGAACACAGCACCAGTCCTTATAAAGCTTAATGGGCCTTTCCATTTTTACCGTGAATGACGTTGTATTTACATTCACGTCAGGCGTTGCTACCCAAACCGGAAGTAATGATGCCTGCAGTTTACGTCAAATCACGTGATCAATAAACGAAAAAAACGGAGTTTCTGCCGGAATGGAAATGACTAGAAAATATCGTATTCAAGCTTTTATTTACTTTCCAACTTTGAAATAAAAATCATTATGTTTTAATATATAAAAAATAGTAATTATTCATTTAAGTTTTATTTCATGTTTGGTTGTATTTATCCGGATATGTGTATTGCATACAGCATTACATCGTCTGATCGCTCCATTGGACACTATTTACAAACACTTTAGCTCCTCCTATTTTATGTCGTAATACCCATAAGTCATGGCGATTTACTATTTCCGGTTTGACGGATATTGTTACATAATAAGAATAAGAATTAGTTAAGAAATTAAAATTGATAGAAGGCAAGGATTTATATAATTAATACATTAAGTCACATTTCATTTATTTAGGCTAACTTGGGTCAGTTATCAATTAAAGACAAAAATGGGTTTAAAAAAACCAGTCTAATAAGTATTTACCTAAATAACGATATTGTGATGGGTATTTCTTTATAAATTTTATTAAAAATCATTTTAATTTATGAAATAATCAACTTTCTGTTTGCATATTTATTTTCAATAAAATTTCATCCCATTTTTCTTAATTTAACTTGTGCATATCCATATTTGTACAATCTTATGCTAACGGCAAGTTACGTGTGTCGACCCTATTATCCACAATAAATTCACTTTTATTGTCCCACATACCTTACAAAAATACATGTTAGATGTGTATTGCGACATTTTAGCAAATTTAGATTAAAACATAAAAACTTCAAACAATGATTACACAGTGTTTTATTTTTTAAAATCTTTAAAGATTTGTGAATCTATGGCAATTTAAATCATAATTATGAGAATAAAGGTGTATTTGTTTTCTAAATATGCAAAGGCACGTGCACAATCATTCTCCGTGTTTGTTTTGTCAATATTTACAAACGGAAGTAAAGGGATTCACTAATGTGCATACGCGCTAATATCTGACATTTGATTGGTCGGCTGTACCAGCCAGCAGCC
This sequence comes from Bathymodiolus septemdierum, assembly GCA_963383655.1. Lineage (NCBI taxonomy): Eukaryota > Metazoa > Mollusca > Bivalvia > Mytilida > Modiolidae > Bathymodiolus > Bathymodiolus septemdierum. The sequence goes on from OY726524.1 coordinate 10,071,086, forward strand.
TGACGGATTTTTACCACTAAGAGCATTCAAGCCCTCGTCCAGTGAAAGTGCCGATAGAGGGCGCAGTATTATTCAAGTTACCAGATAACCCGAATAATCCAGTCGTTATATTACTCTCCCGCTAGTCGCTGCATTAACCATCGATAGTGCCGATAGAGGGCGCAGTATTATTCAAGTTAGCATCCAGGCGTTAATGTAGCGACCAGCGGGAGCGTAATATAACGACTGGATTATTCGGGTTAGATTAGACTTTGGCTATCGTTATATTTTGTAAAGGATGTTTTATTTTAATCACATATACAAACAATATTAACAACGGATCACAAGCAGAGTTATAAATAACACTGAAAAATCTTGAAGCGACGATTACCTTTGGCGGGTAACAGGGCGTGTAGCTTGTCTTACACAGGGGGATGTAAGACAGAAAAATCTTTTCCCGTGAAAATTGAGAACTACTTTATCCTCTGTGTAAGAAATGTTGTTCCCATAGCATAGTTATTTTGTTCCCACAACATATTATCTTGTTCCCTCAATATAGTAAAATACTAATCAATTATCTCCCTCAAGAGAGGCCACCCATCTTATCAGGCCAGATTTCAAATGCACTGAGAAAGTAAAATACTAATTAATTATCTCCCTTGAAAGAGAGGCCACCCAACCTATAAGGTCAGATTTCAAATGCACTGAGATAGTAAGATACTAGTAAATTGTCTCCGTCAAGAGAGGCCACCCATCTTATTAGGCCTGATTTCAAATGCACTGAGATAGTAAAATACTAATTAATTATCTCCCTTAAAAGAGAGGCCACCCATCTTATAAGGTCATATTTCAAATGCACTGGGATAGCAAAATACTAATTAATTTCCCCCTGAAGAGAGGCAGCCCATCTTATCAGGCCAGATGTCAGATGCACTGAAATAGTAAAATACTTATTAATTATCTCCCTCAACAGAGGCCACCCATCTTATCAGGCCAGATGTCAAATGGACTGAGATAGTAAAATACTAATTAATTTCCCCCTGAAGAGAGGCCACCCATCTTATGAGGCCAGATTTCAAATGCACTGAGAAAGTAAAATACTAATTAATTATCTCCCTCAAGAGAGGCCACCCATCTCAGTGCATTTGAAATCTGGCCTCATAAAATGGATGGCTTCTCTTTAGGAGATAATTAATTAGTATTTTCCTATCTCAGTATATTTGAAATTTGACCTTATAAGATGGGTGGCCTCTATTGAGGGGGGATAATTAATTAATATTAATGATAATATATTGATGGAACAATATGATATGTTGTGGGAACAAAATAATATATTGAGGGAACAAGATAATTTGTTGTGAGAACAAAATAGTATGTTGTGGGAACAAAATATCTTTCTTGTGGGAACAAAATAATAAGTTGTGGGAACAAGATATTATATTGAGGGAAGAACATAATTATTTTTTTCCCGCATGGCCTTAATCAGTCACCGTACAATTCAGTATTGACAGAAAGTTTACTTTGCAGTATGCAGTTTATATATTTTTTATTTGTAGTTCTCGTTTCTATTTGTATGACAGTCTTCATTATTTACAAATTAACCTCCTTAAAACTTGGTAATCATCTCACTTCAGTATTGACAGAAAGTTTACTTTGTTATAATGTGTCTAACTACAGTCAAATCTGTATATAAAGGCCACTCAATGATACATAAAAATATGAACCTTTAAGAGCAGTTAATCTTTATATACAGGTTAAAATTATATGCACTATTCATTAATTTGAAAAATGAGACTGCCCTTTATAGACAGTGTTTTGTTATACAGAGGTGCCCTTTATAAACAGTGTTTTGTTATATAAAGGTGCCCTTTATAGACAGTGTTTTGCTATATAGAGGTGCCCGTTATAGACAGTGCTTTGTTATATAGATGTGCCCTTTATAGACAGTGTTTTGCTATATAGAGGTGCCCGTTATAGACAGTGTTTTGCTATATAGAGGTGCCCTTTATAGACAGTGTTTTGTTATATAAAGGTGCCCGTTATAGACAGTGTTTTGTTATATAGAGGTGCCCTTTATAGACAGTGTTTTGTTATATAGAGGTGCCCGTAATAGACAGTGTTTTGCTATATAGAGGTGCCCTTTATTGACAGTGTTTTGTTATATAGAGGTGCCCGTTATAGACAGTGTTTTGTTATATAGAGGTGCCCTTTATAGACAGTGTTTTGCTCTATAGAGGTGCCCGTTATAGAGTGCTTTGTTATATAGAGGTGCCCTTTATAGACAGTGATTTGCTATATAGAGGTGCCCGTTATAGACAGTGTTTTGTTATATAGAGGTGCCCTTTATAGACAGTGTTTTGCTATATAGAGGTGCCCGTTATAGAGTGCTTTGTTATATAGAGGTGCCCTTTATAGACAGTGATTTGTTATATAGAGGTGCACGTTATAGACAGTGTTTTGTTATATAGAGGTGCCCTTTATAGACAGTGTTTTGTTATATAGAGGTGCCGTTTAAGGCCGGTTTGACTGTATACTATGTAAACGTGTTGATGTCCAGACATTTGGAATGTGGGAAAGGAGAAAAATATTCAAGATAATGCTGCTTAAAGTGACAGTGTCTACGATTTTTAATAATTTTTAAGTTGGGCAACAACTTGAAAATAAGATAGATAAATCAATAAAATGACCAAATAACCATCTCAGATCAACAGAAATGTGCTTAATTAGATGTAATTAAACAAATTACTTCTGATCGTCTGCTGGCCGAGCTCATTAATTATTTATGACCCAGTATGATAACACAGAACGCATTTCAATTCAATTCAATATTTTATTAAAGTCTCATCTCTTAAACATAGTATTTGTACAATAACAAATATTAAAAGTACATACACATCAATATTAAGAGCCATTTAATACAGAATTATAAGAGACTATATACATTTAAATAACTTCATAATAACATAAAAACTACAATTGATGTACATATATAAGAAAGGAAGAACTATTTACAGTATAAACTATTTCTACGTTTTTTTTAAATTTGTAGACAGGTTTTGGCACATATTCTAATCATATTTTCATTTGAGAATAAAAACATTATTTTCTCTCCATTAAAAGACATAAAATCAACGGTATAACTTTTTGCAAAATTAAATAAATTTTCTCTAACATCATCATAAAATGGACAGTTTAAAAGTACATGTGCCTCATCCTCTATAAAATCACTACAAAAACAACAAATTCGTTCTTCAATTCTCAAATTTTCAAATCGACCCATTTCTATTCTAAGTGATGCAACTCCACATCTAAATTTAGCGAATGCACTCCGGTGTGAAAATGGCAAAGCTATTTTACAATAAATTTCTATTTTTAAAAAGTCGATACGTTCTGAGTTTATTTCCACCTCTACGTATTGACCCAGATTGATCAAAACAAAGACATGGATGATCTATTTTTAGATTAAAATGTATAATTCATACATGTTTAATAATAAATTACACATATTTACCTATAGGAGTAGAATTTATCAATCAAAACTCAAATTATTAGCCATTTTCGGTCAAAGTCGGGTTTCTATGTGTTTTACTCCCGTGGGGTGTAAATATTTGTCTATACCGTCACAATACCTTAATCGCACATTTTCTGACTTTTTCTTCAACATAAACCATAAAACCGATATGAATATAAACGAATAAATTATTCTGTTGATATATGTAGAATTACCTACATGTATTTAATTTTTCTTATATCTACGGAGTATTTAAAAGGTTTGTGTGTCATAATTTTATAAAGTTGAGATCCAGTGTCCTATAATTATTAGCTACCATGAAAATTAGCTACTTTTTGACGTTCGAAACGAGATTTTCATAAACCATAAAGGTGTTCCAAATGATAGCCATGAACATTTGCTACCTTGATAATACATTAAAAATACTATTCCAGTTATTCCCCTTTTACCAGGTTTTGATAGATTCTTGATAATTATTATTTTTGAACGAAAAAAAGGGGGGGGGTGTAGGCGAGGAGATCTATTTTAATTAGATAGATTTATCCCATAAATGGATAGCAATCTCCTATTCATCTACATGGAGCAAAAGCTGGATGAAAATCAGTTATTTCGATATAAAATGTAAATAAATGGAAGTCCCAAAAAAAAAAAAAAAAAATTGAAAGCGAATCAAAATTTATAGCTGACTCACAAAGATGAATGGGAGATAGCTATTAGGGTTCTCATCACGGTTCATGAAAAATACTTTTACTAATCACTTTTGATGATCACAATTCTTGAACATAATATGAAACTCAACGTAAATTATTTAAAAGTAATTTTTATCCTGGTTACATCCCTACTAATCGTGTCAACAAGAGTCAGGAAGTATATGATAATAAGATTAATATGACCTTTTCAATATCATCCCGACTATCATCCCTCGACATCGTGTTGGTATAGGGGTCCCGGAATGATACACGGGCTGATATGGAAAAGTTCATTTATTAATCTCTATATCAAAAATATCTATTTCCTCTGATATACAATTTAATCATTTTTTAAAAATAATATTTATTGTACTAAACCATTTAAGCATAAGAAAGTTTAAAGTTTCAACTTGACGTACTGTCACATTACAAGGAATATATTTTGAGTTTATTTTATACATCAAAAGTTGAAATGCATTGGGTACAAGTTATTACAAATGAAGCCCCTCCTTACACATTAATAACAATACACAATCTATATGACACGAACAAGTTTCTATGTATATATCAATCACCATATTATTTATCTGTAGATAATGCATTTTCTGTTTTGCTTATATATGCAAAATGTATATATCTATTCCAAAGAAATAAGACGCTTAGTTATAACAAGCAATAACGCTCCTGTGGTGAAATAGTTAAGAGTACTCGCATCATGTCACTGCAGACTTGGGGTCAATTACTTTCAAATGTAATCCATTACATTACAATTACTTTCCAATTTTCATGATTACAATACATTACGATTACATAAATTTTCAAATATAATCGATTAAATTACAATTACTTTGTAAATGTAATCAATTACATTACTGATTACATTTAATGTCATGACAACCAATATATTAATGTTTTATGTTATTTTTTTCTCATGTGCATCTGTCCAATATCTCTTTTTTTTTAAATGTATTTCTTACTCAGAACTATGAATTACAATTCAGTTTTAAGGTGATCATTACATGCAATAACATACAGTACATTGTAAATTATAAACAGCAATTCTCATTTTCCTTTCTTTCATAAAATATGTTGTGTCTTATTACTATGATCAATATTCATTCCATCTTATGCTATTTGTAAATATTATAATGTACGTTTGCACATTTTAATAATATATGTCAAATAATTTCAAACATCCTGTCAAAGGCTATTGTGGATAATAAACTAGCAGCTAACATGTGCCACAGATCAAATTAGTAATTAAGGTCTTATTTATGACACCAAATTATGTAACAATCGCCATTACTAAATTTCACACCATTTCAATGTATGTCCTTAATATATAATTCAGAAGATAAAAAACAAAAGTCATTCTGATTCTTAAAAACTTGCTTAAAAATATGTACAATTTCTCAGTCTAAATATGAAAACTATATCCTTGATTTATGTAAATAGGTTTAATAAAATATCCATTACAAGCTGCTTAAGTAACCCACAAATAATGAAAATTATCATATAATCCAATATTAAAAGGAAAATCAGCACCAAAATGAAAAGCAGAAATATCACATATCTCTGAATATCAGATTCAAGTCCAATTGGAATATTCTTTTAAAAAAATCAAATTTTTACAAATATTACAACTTGCTATTTTATCATTTAATTTGTAATATGTATGATTGAAAATATTTTGTTATTCTACTACATACAGCATCATAAATAAATGTTTCTGAAAATTATAATTTACAGTTTGCTTTTTATATAATATCTTTATTCAAATTTAGATCTCTTTTTAAACTTGTATAAGACATCTTCATGAGATTGTTTTGGTTTATATAAAATATTTCTTTAACTTATGAGAATCATGAGGACATGGTGATAGGTTTTCATAGAAACAATTTCATATATGAAATCTTGAAAGTTGTGTCAGATAATTTATAAATTTTACAGCATGTTGTGTTTTACACAAGCCGACAAACTGTTTTTACTGAATTTTGAAATCCTAAAGAAATTGAAATTGAGACTTTATTTGTTTGGATATCAAGTCTTTGAAGCCATAAGTAATGCTTAATATTTTGTTTGTAGCTGTGATAGTTTTGATTGCAATTAAACATAGAATAATATCTTTTGATCATGTTGTGATTGCCACTTTATTTTAATAGATTTTTTTTGAGTTTTTAACAATTGAATTTCATAACATACTTTTTTATTCAGTTTTCAATAAACTTTATATTTTTTTCTAGTAAACCATTCTACATTATTTGTTTAATAAATTTCATGAAGAAACTTCATTTACATAAATCATACATTAAATATCTAAGGAGATATATGTTTCAGACAAAATCAGTCAAAATGATGAAAAGTAATCTAAATGTAATCATGATTACATGGTCAAAATGAATGTAATAGATTACATTACGATTACATGTAATCTAAAAAATGACCGATTACATATTACATCCGATTACATGAAAAAATGTAATCGATTACAACTGATTACTATTACAAATTACGGTTAACCCCATGTCTGATCATGTGCGGTAGATCGTGGTTTCGATCAACGATCTGATCAAACCAAAGATTATAAAATTGATATTGGCACATGGCGTAAAAGAATAAAGGCAAAGACTAGTTGACTCGTAGTCAGAATAATTCCTTGATTGCATGGGATAGAAGTCATGACGTTTTCCATGAATATAAGCATAAGCATCAGAAGCTTGCCCATGAAAAGTAGTTACCTGACATTCCTTCATTGCATGGGATAGGAGTCATGACGTTTTCCATGAAAATAAGCTACCTTGCATCTGTTAAATGTATGAGACAGGTTTCAAAATGTTATCCATGAAAATAAACTACCTTGTACCATTCAAACATAGGCATAAGCATCAGAAGCTTGCCCATGAAAATTACCATAAAATCAGTGGGAGTAGTTTCTAGGAAAACAGTAGTGGTATAAACCAGAAGTCTCCCCCAACTTTCGGTTGTAGTAATCCTATTGCAATTTGTTAATCCCCGACTGGTTAGCCCCCATCCAGAGGCTAACTCTGGAAAATCCCACATCTATAGTTAGACACATGAACATTCTCAGTCTATGATTAGACAAATGGAAATCCAATAATTTTATTATGGGTTACTACGACAACAATTGCCTAATTATTGAGATATGTGTAAAAAGATTAAAAAAAAGAGGGGGAGGGGGGGGGGTCTGTTGTGTGAAATGTTATTATTGGATTTCCATTTGTCTATTTATAGACTGAGAATTTTCATGTGTCTAACTATAGATGTGGGGTTTTCCAGAGTTAGCCTCTGGATGGGGGCTAACCAGTCGGGGGTTAACAAATTGCTATAGGATTACTATAACCGGAAGTTGGGGGAGACTTCTGGTTTATACCACTACTGAAAACTTCCAAGGTGTCTATGAATTTGAATGATATTATAGATTTTATATTGAATTGTATGTATGTTATTATTAGAAAATGTAGGTTATTGTCTAAAACAAATTTTGTTATGATGTCAAATATTATGCTGATGTTTTTATTATTACTGTTTCTAGCGGGGGATGTTGAGAAAAAAATCCTGGCCCTAGGGACACACCAGTCTCGGAAACCAACAACAAATCTTTAACAATTTTTCATTCAAACGTAAGAAGCCTTCGTAATAAAATCAATTATATCTTTATTGCCGTTGGAGATTCAATTATCAAGAAGGGGAGGTTGAGATCCCATTGACCCGGTTTAACCCCTCCACGTTTTTGTGGATATTCAGCATCATATACTGTGGTCTTTTTTGGTTTGGTTTTATGGTGTCTAATGCCGCTTTCAACAATATTTCAGTTATATCGTGGTGGTCAGTTTTACTGGTGGAGGAAACCAGAGGACCCAGAGAAAACCACCGACCTGCCGCAAGTCACTGACAAACTTTATCACATAATGTTGTACACCTCGCCCGGAGCGGGAGTTGAACCCACAACATCAACATAAAGGAACATCCCAAGTATTAAGAAGACTGTCGAAGAAGCTATTTTATGTACTACTAGTATTTCGTAGGCGATGGTCACACAATAGATATAAACAAACTATACAAATCTGCACAGATTTGGACCACATACTATCACAGAAATAAATGAAAGTGGAAGTAGATGTTAATAGTAAGCTATGCAGTATCAAATATACTGTGGGGTCATTATTTGAAATTTTATGCATTGTTTTTGATGTCGCAAAATGCACGTACAACTGCATATGAAAACTAGGGGGCAGGGGTGGGGGACAAGAACAAAACATCATGGTTATATACCAGACCCAACTTTATTCATGAGCCCTCACTTTGTTCATTGCGCTAATGCTACAGTTAATTTGCAAACTATTTTTCGATTGAATATAACAACTATTCATGTCTATTAATAGCTTTACTACGTATAATACACGCACCTATTAACAAGGAAGTATTGAATAGTTTTTAAGAAAATGTCACCTCGCTAACTTGACTGTTAATTAAGCTCATCAGAACAATGGGAAACAGAACCTCGGTAAGCATATGTAGTTTATATAATTTTATTTGTAGTTCTAGTTTCTATTTGTATGACAGTTTGATTATTTACAAACTAATCTTCTTGTTTCGATTTTGTATAACAGTCCTCATTATTTACAAACCTTGGTAACCATCTTAATTCAGTATTGACAGAAAGGTTACTTTGTTATAATGTGTCTATTTTTTTTATATATTTGTAGTTCTACTTTCGATTTTGTATGAGTCCTCATTATTCACAAATTAACCTCCTTAAAACTTGGTAATCATCTCACTTCAGTATTGACAGAAAGTTTACTTTGTTATAATGTGTCTAACTACAGTCAAACTTGTACATAAAGGTCACTCAATGATACATAAAAAAAAGGAACCTTTATGAGCAGTTAATCTTTATATACAGGTTAATATTATATGCACTATTCATTAATGGGGGAAATGAGACTGTGCTTTATAGACAGTGATTTGTTATATAGAGGTGTCCTTTATAGACAGTGATTTGTTATATAGAGGTGTCCTTTATAGACAGTGATTTGCTATATAGATGTGTCCTTTATAGACTGATTTGTTATATAGAGGTGTCCTTTATAGACAGTGATTTGTTATATAGAGGTGTCCTTTATAGACAGTGATTTGTTATATAGAGGTGTCCTTTATAGACAGTGATTTGTTATATAGAGGTGCCCTTTATAGACAGTGATTTGTTATATAGAGGTGTCCTTTATTGACAGTGATTTGTTATATAGAGGTGTCCTTTATAGACAGTGATTTGTTATATAGAGGTGTCCTTTATAGACAGTGATTTGTTACATAGAGGTGTCCTTTATAGACAGTGATTTGTTATATAGAGGTGTCCTTTATAGACAGTGATTTGCTATATAGAGGTGTCCTTTAGACAGTGATTTGTTGTATAGAGGTGTCCTTTATAGACAGTGATTTGTTATATAGAGGTGTCCTTTATAGACAGTGATTTGTTACATAGAGGTGTCCTTTATAGACAATGAATTGTTATATAGAGATGTCCTTTATAGACAGTGATTTGTTATATAGAGGTGTCCTTTATAGACAGTGATTTGTTACATAGAAGTGTCCTTTATAGACAGTGAATTGTTATATAGAGGTGTCCTTTATAGACAGGTTTGACTGTACTATGAACGTGTTGATGTCCCGACATTTAGAATGTAGGAAGGGAGGAGGAATATATTCAAGATAATTCTGTTTAAGTAAACTTTTATAAGTAATAATACTGGTCAAAAACAAGATAAAACAATTATATGTTTATTTAGAAAAACTACCCCTTTACATCGGGGACACATACAGGTGGGTCTAAATTATATTAATGTATATATCACAATATCATCTTCATGTGATCCTAAGTGATTTTGGCTATACTGTTTAGGCACTTTGGTTTTTTTGCTCCCAAATTAGTTGGCTTTCAAATCTTTCGGATTTGAGCGTACCTGTTGAAGGTTATTCCAGAAACACTTCGTACCTGTAGAAGGTTATTCCAGAAACACGTCGTACCTGTTGAAGGTTATTCCAGAAACACGTCGTACCTGTTGAAGGTTATTCCAGAAACACGTCGTACCTGGTGAAGGTCATTCCAGAAACACGTCGTACCTGGTGAAGGTCATTCCAGAAACACGTCGTACCTGGTGAAGGTTATTCCAGAAACACGTTGTACCTGGTGAAGGTTATTCCAGAAACACGTTGTACGCACTAAATTGGATATCTACCTTTTCATTAATTATAATACAGTCACAGTTCACTATCTACAACTTTAAAAGTCTCTTTAGTCGTAAAACATTCTATTGTATACCAAAAGATAACATCAAAATGTTATCTTAAAATATAAATATAGATAATAGCTTAAGTAAAATGTTAGAAATGCAAAAATGTATGTCAATCAATATTTAAAACACTTGATCGGCAAACATACATTCCTTCTAACATACTTTTACCTATCCGATCCAAGAAATCATTACACTCTTGGTTGAAATAATAAAATGTGTCCTTTATTAAAGATTGTAGTTTTTGTGAAATATAGGCATGCATAAAACATGCATATGGTCAACAATTTCTTGAAAAGTTTGAACAGTTATCTTTGTGCATGCTGAACATTCAAGTAACAAACGTTGAAGGGATTTGGTAGTATTATAAGGACACACTTGGCCTCCCGGGCCGTCACGTACGTTCATTCTGTTTCAGTCTTGTTATTAATTCTAACCTTGACGTCTGAAATTCCATAACAAGTATGGTTGTTCACCTTGAAATATATAAACATTTTTGAAAAATTCCAGACTACACTCTTAATTAACGATATTGAATTATCTTTTCCTAATAAAAGAAGGGCTTGTTGTGGTCGTGATCATATGGTAATTGGATTTTCAACTACCTGTGCAATCAGTGCCTATTACCACAAAAGTTGGGAGTTCGAACCCCGTTCTTGGCGAGGTGTACTCGATACAACATTATGTGATAAAGTTTGTCAGTGACTTGCGACAGGTCTGTGGTTTTATCGGGGTACTCTGGTTTTCTCCACCAGTAAATCTGACCGCCACGATATAACTGAGATATTGTTGAAATGACATTAAACACCATAAACCAAACCAAACCAAACCAAACCAAACCTTATACAAGATTCAAAGAATGTTTTGAATATATTTGAGTTAATTTCATTATTAATAAAATTATCAAGACCAATATCATTAAAAACGAGTTTCAAGTGGTCTAAGTATTTCCATCCAGATGAAGTATTACTGCATTCTACCTCCATGACTGGCATGAGAACTAATTTACACATTCGTGTGCTCGGTAACTTTTTAACACTATAGCAAAGTAGGAAACCATCAGTGTATCTAGATAATCACAATGCTGACTTTGAGATGGTCACATTAGTGTTTAGAATCAACATGACGGCTTTATAATGCCACGATTCTAATGATGCTATACTTGCAATGAACGATGGTATCAAAACTGCACAGCCACGAGCAATTGGTGGTCGAATAATAGATTTCAATAAAGCAAAACCAAAAGAAATATGATTGAAGGAACCATGTACACCTACTAGTTTTATGATTATTATACTTTATCTCAAAATTATCTTTGAGATAACAGTTTATGTGGTAGTTAAAACTCAAAGATCTGGGAAAATATACACCCAGATATTTGTATTCATGGGTTTCCTTTAAAAAATCGTGACCTAATGACCATACTTTGTTATGATCTCGGTCAAGGCGAGGTGTACAACATTATGTGATAAAGTTTGTCAGTAACTTGTGACAGGTCGGTGGTTTTCTCCGAGTTTTCCGGTTTCCTCCACCAATAAAACTGACCGCCACGATATAACTGAAACATTGTTGAAAGTGGCGTTAAGCACCATCAAACAAACAAATATATCTTTAATAGCCCCCTTGTTAGCAACAACACTTGGTTTATTTAACAAATAATCTACAACAGTTAAAAAGTTCAAATTCTGTAAGTTGTTTATCAGTACACCGGCAATAACATAAGTTGTTTATCAGTACACCGGCAATAACATAAGTTGTTTATTAGTACACCGGCAATAACATGCACAGTTATCTAGATGGGACATTATTTATTAATATTTTGAAAAGTCACCGTTAATTTTGTTTACTCCTATAGGTATAACCTTAAAATTGATGAAAATCATTTGTTGTTACAAATGCAAAAGTCCAAGTGTACTTTGAGCTATACAATGACGAGAACAACTTACATTTCGATGAGATGATGATGTCCGTTTTGTTCTAGACCAATACGTTCAGTTGAATTTTCATAGTACTAGCTCAATAGTCACGTGTAGACATGTCGTTCCATTCGGACACGTTATCGTGATTCCGAACAAACCAGTGTTTGTTTATTCTTACCCCTTAATGCTGCGTGCTTATCGGGGAAGCATCAAGTATCAATTATATTGTCTTTAGTTTGACCCGACGGGGTTCGAACCATTACACCACGGATAAAATTTGACTGGGATGAAAATATAAATTGCTGTACATTAGGTTCTGACTTTGAGCGTAGGTGGGTCATTCTCTGACAACTTTTCAAAATACCGATTTGTGTCTACATGAAATGAAATTTGTAACAAACGTTTCATTTACTACAGTCCGTTTCATTAATTATTCTTGAGACAGAATTAAGTGTTTGGCAAGCTGTTTTATCAAAAATATATATTTTCTACGTCTTTTACTCCCGTGGGGTGTACATATTTGTCTTTACCGTCAAAATACATTAATCGCACATGTTCTGTTGGTATATGTAGAATTACCTACATGTATTTAATTTTTCTTATATCTACGGAGAATTTAAAAGGTTTGTGTGTCATAATTTTAAAGTTGAGATCCGGGATGTATATATTTTTGCTATATTCTTTAACTAGTGCTCAATGGTCAAACATAACTGAACTGGGTTATAGATGTGTTACTACAGTGTTATTTAAGGTTACACATGTTGTATAATTACTAATATAATATACAAAAACATTTCTGAATTCGTGACGGAAAGGAATATTTATGACGGTAAAGACATTTTGGTTTATAATAACAACTACCAACATAAATCAAAAGCACGAGGTTGAATATATCACCTTTAACCGTGCTCAAAAACATTCCTGATGTTAAGTAAAAGTGATTAAAAGTTTGTGGTTGTCTTTACCGTCACGATTGTAATATGAAATGGTGACGGCAACGACTGTTACGGTAAAGACAATTCCGCATTTCGGTATTGATTCCGTGTATTACAGAAAATATATATAACGGTGAAATACGTGCATTGCTACCCTGAACAACGTTTTATTTCTACATGACGTTTAAAATGTTGTAGCAGGTGAACAGAGGAACTTCTATTATGTTTGGTAAAGACATTAAATAAAGATACTAATGCATTTTAATGGAGATACTAGTTTGTTTCTTTGAATCCTGCTGACAGTCGATACACGATACTGTTTCTTTACATTGATGAAGTAGGAAGGAAAGCACCAACGTGATTACGATCTCACAGTCATATGTATATTAGACGTTCTGCAACGTTAGATTTTCGTGACGGTAAAGACAGAATTTCATAGGGCACACATTTCAGAGTAAATAAAGGAAATATTTTAGCATATTATTATTTAATGTTTACTAGTATGATTAAACCTTTAAATTATAAAGAAACGCCATTTTTGAAGATTTAATTCTTCTTTTCTATTATCATCCCTGCTATGGGACATTACCGTCACGTGTATTATTCTATATGTGACGGTAAAAAAGAGAAATTGTAAATCCATTATTCGCCTTATCTCTTAATGTATTTGTTTAATCTTTTAATGAAATAAATACAATTTAACATGAACAAACGATATATAAACTTTTATTGTAATTTAAGTTTGTTGTTTTTCTGTAATATTAATGGGACACAATTGAAGTCTTTACTATCACTATTGTCATGTGTTTGGACAATAAAATATGTTTTTAAATAAAAACTAAAGGTTGTCAGAGAATGAAGATTATTGCAGCAATACGTAGTGTGGAATAAACTAGATATCGTAAGGTTTTATTATATCAATAGATTTAAATTCTTTTCTTACAGAAACAACCGAAACAAAGACCAGTATCAGCACCAGTAAATGTAAGATTATTTATGTTTGTCAAAAGTTTCAATTGTTTTATGTCAAGCCTATTATTTGTTTTGAATCTATGTATTATATATAGTAAATAAACGTTAGCGAATACCGAAGGGCAATACAAAAATAGACAATCCAGAGAAACTAGCAACATAGGGTACACAAGACACAGGACAAATAAACGTTAGAGAATACCGAAGGGACAATAACAAAATTGACAATCCAGAGAAACTGGCAACATGGGGTACACAAGACACAGGACAAATAAACGTTAGAGAAACCGAAGGGCAATAAAACAAAATAGACAATCCAGAGAAACTGGCAGCATACAGGACACTCCAAGTGTATCAACGATCAAACTCTCAGGTCCGACATATTCCTCCCAAAATGTCCGACAAATGTCCGACAAATTTGAGAGTCAACACTCTCTAAGTCCGACTATTTGGTCGGACATTTTGGTCTTGGTCGGACATTTTGGTCTTGGTTGGACATTTTGGTCGGACGTGAGAGTGGATATTAAAAGATTTTTTTTTTACATTTCTCGAGGTGAATATGTCAAACATTTTGTGATCGATGCGTATTTGTAAGCGTACTTTCTTTCCAGTGTGTAGAATGTGCGGGTACGTAAATACCCTAGTGTATTTTTACCTTGCACCATATTCGCGCCAGGAAAGGTAGCTCCAAGGTCAATATTTGTCACGCTCGGGCACAACAGTCGTTCGATGCATAGGAGCACCTCATAATCAAAGAATTGTACAATAATTTCGAGTTACACCGTTTGTGTTTCTTTAATCTGTTTAATTTTAATAGATCTTTCTAGTACATTTAAATTTTACGATTACAATCGGAATGCTAGAAATATCGTAACTTTTCCGAAATCTAAACTTTAAAATTATATACGCCGAGTCCAGCCCTGGCTTGGATTTCTCGAAAAAAGTGTTCTTAACAAACCAAATTAAATTTGAGTGAAAACTCGACTTAAGTTTGCGTTTTGACTTTATTTGCGTTTTGACTTTGTTTGGAGAAATCACTGACGATTTAAAAAAAAATAATCTGTTGTCACTTAAAACAGTCAATGAGGCCGGTACGGCTGTGTACATGAATGAATAAGAAATAATTCTTTCGGAGTGTGATATCCATATAAAGGTGAAATAACGGATGCAAAAATCACCGGCTAAAGTTACACAATATTCCGTTTACAAATATTTTAAGTCCCTATACTTGTTCATCTGTGACGGCAATATGTGTATTGGACTAGGTATTACAGCCAGCTTGATATGAATTAATTAGCTCAGGTTACAGGTGTCAATAATGGAAGGCACATCTTGTCGACACAAATTTCCAGGTGCCAGTGGGAGAACAATTATAATTAATTCTATTTAATGTTGTTGTTTTTTATTACTATTTGTTTGTAGGTACATTTGCAATCATTGAAGTAAATTTAATTTGAGAGTCAACACTCTCTAAGTCCGACGTGAGAGTGGATATTTAAAGATTTTTTTTACATTTCTCGAGGTGAACATGTCAAACATTTTGTAAGCGATCTTTCTTTCCGGTATGTAGAATGTCCGGTTACGTAAATACCCTAGTGTATTTCTACCTTGCACCATATTCGCGCCAGGAAAGGTAGCTCAAAGGTCAATATATAACTGAAATATTGTTGAAAAGTGACGTTTAAACACCCATAGCCTCATATAAATTATTGCAATAAAATATCGATTAAGTAACGAAATTGATATAAATTATTTTCCAGTATATTTAGTATAAAAAGCTTGTTCTACACGTTCACTGTGAGATGTATTGCAACCGCCATTTTTAACTACAATCACGTGCGCATGCTCGTGTTTGATGGAAAGCTATAGCTATATTTAAATATTTTGTGATAATAATTTTATATTGTAAATCGATCCACCCTGTGATTTTTTTCAACAAGAAACATTTTTTATAGTATATATTTTATTATAAAATACAATATTGAACTGATTTTCGATAACACTTCAATCATTGAATATTGATTTTTTCGAATATTGAATATTTTATCCCCAGAATTGCACCCCCCTGTTAGTATACTTTTATTGCTTTATTTAAAAAAAAATAACACCAAGAACATCGATGATACGAGTCTTCTTATTCAGAAATAAACCTACAGCAAAATAAAGGTATACATTTTTTGTACTGTGAACAAAATCGTCATTTTTATCTAGATTTATCGTCCGAAAAATACGGTACTCCTCTACTATACTAATTTGGATTAGGTGATTGGAATTAGGTGCCATCATCAAAATAAAGATTAAAAAAATGTATTTTATGATAATGATGGCTGATTAAAATTGTTTGTTATGCATTAGCAGTCAGTTGTAATATACAGAATGTAACCAATATACAGGACGAGCCCCTACTGTGAAGCCATTCAATGAAAATAACAACCTGGCCATATTGTTAAATAAGAATAAGAATTAGATAAGAAATTAAAATTTATAGAAGGCAAGGATTTATATAATTAACACATTAAGTCACATTTCATTTATTTAGCTTGGGTCAGTTATCAATTAAAAAGACAAAAATGGTTTTAAAAAAAATCTGTCTAATAAGTATTTACCTAAATAACGATATCATGTCGTATAATAATTTCTCACGTAAATGTATTTATTTTATTAAGATATTTATACACATATATAAGAAAAACGATATAAATTTAGTTTTTAAGTACAAATAAATTGGAAGTCGCTTGAAAATCGAAAACGTAGAATAGTTATCTATGTTTATAAGTCTTAGTAAAAAGAGTCTTGAACAACGTTTTTCTTCACACCTGTGATAGGTGTATTTGTATATCATGAATGCACGATGCGACAACATGCTGAGATGGGTGATGTTTTGACAGGTAAACTGTAAAAAAAAGACCGTAGAATACACTAATAAAATATTATTTCACCTATATCAGGACTCCGCAGACTGCCAATTTTCAAGAAGAAAAAAAACGGGATTTACGGATTTATGACCCATTTGCCATGAACAAAATAAAACTTAAATTTTACTAAATAATTTTAATCCAAATTTGCCTTTAAAGAAATAAATGTATAAATTAGAATTATTTACCCGGGTTCGTTCGCCCTACATTTGGCAAACACGTAAAAGAGCAAACGCACCCGATATCGTAAACCGGCAACTGTCTGCAGCAAGTGAAAGGGCCTTGGCATCGATTGTCGCGAGTACATAGGGACATATTAATATTCACTTCCAGTGCACTTAAAACATGGGTACTGCATGTTAATACATTTTATTCATGGATATTATTGTATATATCGCCCGTGACAGCCGTTAACATATCTATACTTTCCGTACCACTGTATATCACTGATTTACTTCAGCTTTACTATGATACGCATGTTTCTTTATGCACAAATTTATTGGTTAGCAGAATTTGGGGACGTTTCCTGTTTACAGTTTAACTATCTGAGAGTGGAGACTCTCACTCCGACCTGGGAGGATTTGGTCGGACATTTGTCGGACAATTTGGTCGGACATTTGTGGGTGTGAAGTCCGACAAAACTCTCTGTCCGACCTGAGTGTTTGATCGTTGATACACTTGGAGGGATCTGTAGGTACACAAGTTAAGACACAGGACAAATAAACGTTAGAGAATACCGAAGGGGCAATAAAAAAAATTGACCATCCAGAGAAACTGGCAACATAGGGTACACAAGACACAGGACAAATAAACGTTAGAGAATACCGAAGGGGCAAAAAATTGACAATCCAGAGAAACTGGCAACATAGGGTGCACAAGACACAGGACAAATAAACGTTAGAGAATACCGAAGGGGGAAAAAATTGACAATCCAGAGAAATTGGCAACATAGGGTACACAAGACACAGGACAAATAAACGTTAGAGAATACCGAAGGGGCAAAAAATTGACAATCCAGAGAAACTAGAAACATAGGGTACACAAGACACAGGACAAATAAACGTTAGAGAATACCGAAGGGGGAAAAAATTGACAATCCAGAGAAATTGGCAACATAGGGTACACAAGACACAGGACAAATAAACGTTAGAGAATACCGAAGGGGCAAAAAATTGACAATCCAGAGAAACTAGAAACATAGGGTACACAAGACGACAAAAAAAACCACCAAAAACACAACACAATATCACAGGTACTTGTGGACAGGACCCTATGTTGCTCCCCTTTTCTTTTTTTTTTTTTTTGAACATCGACATCATAAAAAAAAAGAAACAAAAAGGGAGCAACATAGGGTCCTGTCCACAAGTACCTGTGCACAATATGTGCTGGACACCACTATACACAAACAAACGCAAATAACGTAAATAAGACATGAACCCTCCTATAAGCAACTGGAGGTAAAAACGAACCGAACAGCTTTTATTTGGAAATCGTAGCCGACATCACAACACGAAACTCAAAACATAAAGAATCATAATAGGACAGCACAAAAAAACTAAACAGATGAGCAACACGGATCCCACAAAAAATCTGGGGGTGACATCAGGTACTCTCGAAGTTTCTGCTTCATATAAAAAAATCTATCCATGTTACTCATATATGCATTAGTAAATTGTATAATAGTACATTAATGTAGCCTATGGTTATTATATATGTGTATTCATCTAAAATCGAATTGTGTGTGCATCTTGGTCATCAATAATGTTAAGGCAATTGTAAAGTGCAGTCAAACGTTCCTTAAGGGGCCATCTCTATATAGCAAATCACTGTCTATAAGGGCCACCCCTATATAGCAAATCACTGTCTATAAGGGCCACCTCTATATAGCAAATCACTGTCTATAAGGGCCACCTCTATATAGCAAATCACTGTATATAAAGGACATCTCTATATAGCAAATCACTGTCTATAAGAGCCACCCCTATATAGCAAATCACTGTCTATAAGGGCCACCTCTATATAGCAAATCACTGTATATAAAGGACATCTCTATATAGCAAATCACTGTCTATAAGGGCCACCCCTATATAGCAAATCACTGTCTATAAGGGCCACCTCTATATAGCAAATCACTGTCTATAAGGGCCACCTCTATATAGCAAATCACTGTATATAAAGGACATCTCTATATAGCAAATCACTGTCTATAAAGGACACCTCTATATAGCAAATCACTGTCTATAAGGGCCACCTCTATATAGCAAATCACTGTCTATAAGGGCCACCTCTATATAGCAAATCACTGTATGTAAAGGACCACCTCTATATTGCAAATCACTGTCTATAAAGGACACCTCTATATAGCAAATCACTGTCTATAAAGGACACCTCTATATAGCAAATCACTGTCTATTAAGGACATCTCTATATAGCAAATCACTGTCTATAAAGGACATCTCTATATAGCAAATCACTGTCTATAAAGGGCCACCTCTATATAGCAAATCACTGTCTATGAAGGACACCTATATAGCAAATCACTGTCTATAAAGGACATCTCTATATAGCAAATCACTGTCTATGAAGGACATCTCTATAAAGCAAATCACTGTCTATAAAGGACACCTCTATATAGCAAATCACTGTCTATGAAGGACACCTCTGTATAGCAAATCACTGTCTATGAAGGGCCACCTCTATATAGCAAATCACTATCTATAAGGGCCGCCTCTGTATAGCAAATCACTGTCTATGAAGGACACCTCTATATAGCAAATCACTGTCTATGAAGGGCACCTCTATATAGCAAATCACTGTCTATGAAAGGCACCTCTATATAGCAAATCACTGTCTATGAAGGGCACCTCTATATAGCAAATCACTGTCTATGAAGGGCACCTCTATATAGCAAATCACTGTCTATGAAGAGCCACCTCTATATAGCAAATCACTGTCTATGAAGGACACCTCTATATAGCAAATCACTGTCTATGAAGGGCACCTCTATATAGCAAATCACTGTCTATGAAGGGCACCTCTATATAGCAAATCAATGTCTATGAAGGACATTCTCATTTTCCAATTAATGAATATTGCATATAATTATATAATATTAATCTGTATATAAAGAGCAATTGACTGTACTTTAAACACCAGTAAAGTGGAACAATGTAAAATATAAAAACATCCGAACAGACCATACATCAAAAGTGCAACATTTCCAACATCAAATGTCGAAGTCTTTTTTGAGTTCAATAAATGAAGACGGTCACTGTGACTGGTTATCTTAATAAAAATAAAATAAAGAAAATTATAATAACTGTAGCTTGTTGTCATCTTTAATTAAAGAAATGAATATGAGTAGTATTTGTTCTCGAAAGAAAGTTAAGAATATTTCCTCCTCCCCATGTAATACAACACATTTTGGAAATATTCTGTAGCCACCAAAAGATCAATCAACGACCGGACAGATAGGCAGAACCTCAGCTCCAATACGACCACATGTAAGTACCCTTTATAAAAGTTTATTGTGGACCGGCATTTTACAAAATGAGTCAGTATATTGTCTTATTTAGGTCCCTATATAACATATGCTACATCCCCCCATATTAGCTTAATATGGCACTGTGAATACTATAGACTTCATATGTGGAGTAATAAATTATTACCGGCGGAGCACCTGAGTTCACCCTCAGTTTTTATTGGAGTTCGTGTTGATCAATCTAGGCAAAAAATCTCTCTCAGTTTTGTTTTGTCATATATTGCTGTCTGATGTTATATTTAAAGAAATTTACAGAAAATGTTGGTTTCATTATTTCTATTTTTAGGCGATTATAATATCCAGTTCGACTAAGAATATCAAATTAAATAATAACGTAGTCTGTAGGAGTCCCCATGTTCACATTTATATTGATGCATATATAGGTTGACCTGGGTCCAAATTTCTTCACACTATTTTATAATTTTAACCGTTAATATTTGTCAAATTTGATCGAACTGCTCTGACAATATTAAGTAAATACTTGCTATAGGCTTTTTGTGCACGTGTATATAATTTATATACTACATAAAAAAATCGGGAACCGTCGTGGTCGTGATCGTATGATAGTTGGAATTGTAACTACCTATGCAATCAATACCTATCACCAGTAACGTTGTAAGTTCAAATCCCACTCAGGAGAGGTGTACTCGATACAACATTATGTGATAAAATTTGTCAGTGCCTTGCGGCAGGTCAGTGGTTTTCTCCGGTACTCTGGTTTCATCCACCAATAAAACTGACCGCTACGATATGGCTGAAATATTGTTAAACACCATAAACCAAACCAACCAAACCATATAATACATCAAATACTATATGGAAAAGAAATATAAATTAATAAAAGTAAAAGAAAAACAAACATGTTTTCAACTCCAGGTAGGTCATCGGAATAGTGCCACGGGCTCGTCAGAACAAATTTATACGAGACCAAGGTCACAGATCAGGACAGGACAACAAGTATAATATAATCTGATCATTTGTGTTAAGTATATTGTTAGTTATATAACACAAAACAAACAAATCTAAGCAATGAGGGTAGAACATAGAAGAATATATATAAGTAAAGATTGGACATAGGAGAACACTAAAATTGAGGAATGGGAATCGGAGAACACTAAAGTTAAGGATTAGACATTAAAGAGCAGTAACATTGAGGATTGGGGATTGGATAACACTAAAAATGATGATTGGACACTGAAGAACACGCAACATTATGATTGGGCATAGGAGAACACTTACAATGATGATTGGGCATTGAAGAACACTAAAAATGATGATTGGGCATTGAAGAACATTAACAATGATGACTGGGCATTGAAGAACACTAAAAATGAGGATTGGTCATTGGGTAACACTACAAATGATGATTGGGCATTGAAGAACACTAAAAATGATGATAGGACACTGAAGAACACGCCAAATTATAATTGGGCATAGGAGAACACTTACAATGATGATTGGGCATTGGAGAACACTAAATATGATGATTGGGCATTGGAGAACACTAAAAATGATGATTGGGCATATTGGAGAACACTAAAAATGATGATTGGGCATTGGAGAACACTACTAATGATGATGGGGCATAGGAGAACACTACAAATGATGATTGGGCATTGAAGAACACTACAAATGATGATTGGGCATTGAAGAACATTAACAATGATGACTGGGCATTGAAGAACACTACAAATGAGGATTGGTCATTGGGTAACACTACAAATGATGATTGGGCATTGAAGAACACTAAAAATGATGATTTGGCATTGGAGAACACTACTAATGATGATGGGGCATAGGAGCACACTAAAAATGATGATTGGGCATTGGAAAACACTGCAAATGATGATTGGGCATTGAAGAACACTAAAAATGATGATTTGGCATTGGAGAACACTACTAATGATGATGGGGCATGGGAGAACACTAAGAATGATGATTGGGAATAAGAGAACACTAAACATGATGATTGGGCATTGGGTAACACTATAAATGATGATTGGGCATTGAAGAACACTAAAAATGATGATTTGTCATATTGAAGAACACTAAGAATGATGATTGGGCATATTGGAGAACACTAAAAATGATGATTTGGCATTGGAGAACACTACTAATGATGATGGGGCATAGGAGAACACTAAAAATGATGATTGGGCATTGAAGAACACTAAAAATGATGATTGAGCATTGAAGAACATTAACAATGATGACTGGGCATTGAAGAACACTAAAAATGAGGATTGGTCATTGGGTAACACTACAAATGATGATTGGGCATTGAAGAACACTTACAATGATGATAGGACACTGAAGAACACGCCAAATTATAATTGGGCATATGAGAAGACTTACAATGATGATTGGGCATTGGAGAACACTAAATATGATGATTGGGCATTGGAGAACACTAAAAATGATGATTGGGCATATTGGAGAACACTACAAATGATGATTGGGCATTGAAGAACAGTACAAATGATGATTGGGCATTGAAGAACATTAACAATGATGACTGGGTATTGAAGAACACTACAAATGAGGATTGGTCATTGGGTAACACTACAAATGATGATTGGGCATTGAAGAACACTAAAAATGATGATTTGGCATTGGAGAACACTACTAATGATGATGGGGCATAGGAGCACACTAAAAATGATGATTGGGCATTGGAAAACACTGCAAATGATGATTGGGCATAGAAGAACACTAAAAAATGATGATTTGGCATTGGAGAACACTACTAATGATGATGGGGCATGGGAGAACACTAAGAATGATGATTGGGAATAAGAGAACACTAAACATGATGATTGGGCATTGGGTAACACTATAAATGATGATTGGGCATTGAAGAACACTAAAAATGATGATTTGTCATATTGAAGAACACTAAGAATGATGATTGTGCATATTGGAGAACACTAAAAATGATGATTTGGCATTGGAGAACACTACTAATGATGATGGGGCATAGGAGAACACTAAAAATGATGATTGGGCATTGAAGAACACTACAAATGATGATTGGGCATTGAAGAACATTAACAATGATGACTGGGCATTGAAGAACACTAAAAATGAGGATTGGTCATTGGGTAACACTACAAATGATGATTGGGCATCGAAGAACACTAAAAATGATGATTTGGCATTGGAGAACACTACTAATGATGATGGGGCATAGGAGAACACTAAAAATGATGATTGGGCATTGGAAAACACTACAAATCATGATTGGGCATTGAAGAACACTACTAATGATGATGGGGCATGGGAGAACACTAAGAATGATGATAGGGAATAAGAGAACACTAAAATGATGATTGGGCATTGGGTAACACTATAAATGATGATTGGGCATTGAAGAACACTAAAAATGATGATTGGGCATTGGGTAACACTACAAATGATGATTGGGCATTGAAGAACACTAAAAATGATGATTGGTCATTGGGTAACACTACAAATGATGATTGGGCATTAAAGAACACTACAAATCAGGATTGGTCATTGGGTAACACTATGAATGATGATTGGGCATTGAAAAACACTAAAAATGATGATTGGGCATCGAAGAACACTAAACATGAGGATTGGTCATTGGATAACACTATAAAAGATGACT
Source organism: Bathymodiolus septemdierum (assembly GCA_963383655.1). NCBI lineage: Eukaryota > Metazoa > Mollusca > Bivalvia > Mytilida > Modiolidae > Bathymodiolus > Bathymodiolus septemdierum. The sequence goes on from OY726524.1 coordinate 10,095,489, forward strand.
GAGAATTGGAGAGCACAACAAATGATTATTGAGCATTGAAGAACACTAAAAATGATGATTGGGCAATGCAGAACACTAAGAATGATGATTGGGCATAAGAGAACACTAAAAATAATTACTGGGCATTGGAGAACACTAATATTGATGATGGGGCATGGGAGAACACTCAAAATGATTATTGGGCATTGAAGAACACTCAAAATGATGATTGGGCATTGAAGAACACTAAAAATGAGGATTGGCTATTGAGTAACACTACAAATGTTGACTGGGCATTGAAGAACACTAAGAATGATGATTGGTCATTTGGAGAACACTACAAATGATGATTGGGCATTGGAGAACTCTCAGAATGAGGATTGGGTATTAGAGAATACTAAGAATGATGATTGGGCATTGAAGAATACTAAGCATGAGGATTGGTCATTGCGTAACACTACAAATGATTACTAGGCATTGGAGAACACTACAAACGATGATTTGACATTGGAGAACACTAATAATAATGATGGGGCATTGGAGAACACTAAAAATGATGATTGGTCATTTGGAGAACACTACAAATGATGATTGGTCATATTGGAGAACACTAAAATGATGATTGGTCATTTGGAGAACACTAAAAATAATGATTGGGTATTGGAGAACACTCAGAATGAGGATTGGACATTAGAGAACACTAAAAATGATGATTAGGCATTGTAGAACATTACGAATGAGGAGTAGGCATAGGAGAACACACAAAATGATGATTGGGTATTAGAGAACACTAAAAATGAGGAATCGGCATCTGAAAACTATTAAATTGAGGATTAGGGGTTGCTAAGTATTAAAATTTAGGATTGGGCATTTGGGGACACTAATATTGAGGATTTAGGATTGGAGAACATTGAAATTGAGGACTGAGAATTCTAGAACATCAACATTAAAGATTAGGATTGGATAACACAACACTTAAGAATTGAGTATTGTGGAACACTAAGATTAAGGATTGTGCATTGTAGAACACTAAGATTAACGACTGGGCATTGGGGAACACTAAAATTAAGGACTGGGCATTGGAGAACACTAATATTAAGGACTGGGCATTGGAGAACACTAAGATTAACGACTGGGCATTGGAGAACACTAAAATTAAGGACTGGGCATTGGAGAACACTAAAATTAAGGACTGGGCATTGGAGAACACTAAAATTAAGGACTGGGCATTGGAGAACACTAAAATTAAGGACTGGGCATTGGAGAACACTAAAATTAAGGACTGGGCATTGGGGAACACTAAAATTAAGGACTGGGCATTGGAGAACACTAAAATTAAGGATTGGGCATTGGAGAACACTAAAATTAAGGACTGGGTATTGTAGACCACTAAAATTAAGGACTGGGCATTGGAGAACAGTACAATTAAGGATTGGGCATATTGGAGGATATAGAAGTGAAGATCGGGAAGTTAGAATAAAATGAGGATGGGACCTTGAGGGAAAAGCTTAACGATGAAGATGTGGCGGTCGTGGTTAAAAAAGAGAACAACTACCATACGTTCACGGCCACGAAGACCCCTCTGGCCAGTTGTAGACTTTATAGATTTGACTTTATAATTGTATATTATCATCAAATAATTTGTGTTATTTTTTTAGAGAAACTTAAATGATTCTTGGTTATTTCTTTCTATTAATAGATAATACTAGAAATAACATTATACAACACAACCATAAATATTTACAGATGAAAGGAGGTTTTGTTATGATATCTTATATAAACTTTACAATGTTTCACATTGTCTTGAGGGGCCATTGTGATCGTATTGTAGTATATTATTATCAAATCATATGTGTTGGGGTGTTTTTGTAAGTAGAGAAACTTAATTGATTCTTGGTTATTTCTTTCTGGTACTATAATATTCTAGAAAAAAGCATTATGCAACACAACCATAACTATTTATGAATAAATAAAGCTGAAGTATGTTTACCCTGCCACATGTTTATGCCTGTCGTACCCCAGGGCCTATATTCCCATCGCTTAGGTTCTTTCTATGTATTATGTTTTGCTTTCTAACAGATGAAAGGAGGTTGTTTTATGATGTCTCATATAAACTTACTAACGTGCCACATTGTTTTGCTGAATTAAACATATTTTGGATTGGGTACACGTTATAATCAACATCATCTCAATTTACAACGTAGCATAATACATGGCAAAACTCAATGAAAATAAATATTAGAACAATGTATAAGGGAACGACCATTTAACTTGAAAGGGGGGGGGGGGGGGGGTATGTTTTTTTCTAAAAAAAATATTCTGATTCCCAATGTTGCTGAAAAAAATATTCTGATTTTGGTGGAGGAAAAAAAAATAATCTGATTCAGAGTTTTTGTCATATAACCTAATGTTAAATTCTGAAAAAAAAAATTGCGCTTTGCGCGACAAAAAAAAATAAATTCTAACTCTTGTGAAACAAAAAACATAACCTCCCCCTCTTCAAGTTAAATGATCGGTCCCTAAGTGAAATTATCCTTTTACAAAAAAGACAAAATAGAATTTACAAAGAAGAGGGAAAAAACTAGTGAAAGTAACACTTGCAACAATCATATCTATATCTATAGCTCCGTAAATTTGAAGTATTAAAAATAGAGTATTTCTGATGAGTTCATTAATTAGACATTCAAGAAAAAAGTGAAATTCATTTTCGCACTCAAAACCACAAGCACAACCAGGATTGTCCTTTAAATTATATCTAAATAAGTCGTAGTTAAGAATACTATAATTATAACGTAATTTAGTGTGAATAATGCTCCATTTTCGTACACCGGTAGAATACCAAACTGGAACTAAGGTTTTGTTAACTAGTTGCCTTTTAAAACTAGTATAACTGTGGGCATTTCTATTCTCCAAATCTAAGGAGTTCCAGGCACGAATTGTAGAAACTAGAATTTGTCAGAGTTAATCTATAGCTAGGAATGGTAAAATTTTCACTGTTTCCTAAAGGATAATTAGTAGTTTCGAAAATTCTAGGGGGTAAGATGTCTGTTAGATAAGAGGGGACAGAGTAATTGACTATATTATACATCAAGCGAAAGCATCTCCTATTTCGTATATCTATAAGTTTTTCCCAACCAGTTTCTAAATATAAAGAATCTCTACTAGCGTATGCTGGTAGACCGGTAACAATCCTGGCAACTTCAAGTTGCAGTTTTTCGAGCTTGTCGGTCAATTCTACACCACCGCCATTCCACACTTCGCATCCATATTCCATGATAGGTCTAATAAATGAGATAAATTTTACTTAGGGCATTACGATTCAAAATAATTTTTAGCTTCCATAAAATTGATATCTGTTTGGAAACACTTGAACAAAAAGAATGGATATGACAGGCCCACTTACAGTTCTCACTAAATACTATTCCCAAATGTTTATGTCCAAACAGATGTTAAAAGTGAATATTATTTTGAAGAAAAAAAAACAAATTAAAAAAACGTGATGTCATACCGTAGTTATATAATATGTCTTGCAAGTATTTCTATGTTTATATGTGTGCTTACAGGACAAAGATGGAGCACAAATAGTAGAAGATCTGGAGGTAAGGAATTTTATATGCAACAGTCTGCAGTTTTCTGTGATCAGTATTTGTGAATTGTGTTTGTCCATGTCTCTTTTGTCCTTTTGACCATGATTTATTTTCATTTTCAGCTGATTTTTATGTAAAATAATATACTACATGTGCAGTGAGTTCATTCAATGATGCTATTGTTTTTTAACCAATATATTCTACATTCTTAGTAATTAGTCATTTAAGTACGAACACATACTGACCCTGTTATTGTTATGTCCATGTTTATGTTTTCATATTACTAGTGTATGGTCTTTTTTCCCCTAAGAGTAAAGGTCTTTAGTCAACATATTATACATGTCTGAGCTAGTAGTCAGTTAACGACGAGCATTCATAGATCTCGTTATTGTACTGTCCATATTTATGTTGTCATTCATATCTACAATAGTATGTCGTCTTTTTTAGTGGAAGCGAATATGTGCAGGTTTTTTTTATCGTTTGTTTATTTATGTATTGCCGCTGGAGACCTGTTATCAAGAAGGGGATCTCATTAACTGGTTTAATCCCGCCAAATGTTTGTTCCTGTTCCAAATTAGGACCTGGATTTCCAACGTCATATGTCGTGGTCTTTTTGTGTTCAGCGACTTCAGTTAAGATAAGAGGTGATTGTTCGTTTTGTTCATATTGGTGGAATTGATGATCATCACTGTTTAAGCTTTCTTTTCACAATGATGTTATCATTTATTTAAGTGGTAGTGTGGGGTCTTTTTTAACGAATCTGTGCAAATATTTGTGTATCTGTTGGTTATATCTGTATTGTCGTTGAGATCCTATTTTCAAGAAGGGTGTGGGATCCTACATTTATGTGCCCATCCCAAGCTAAATACGATAACGTAACCCTCAGTCCTCCTTTGCTCCCAGCGAGGGTTACGAATCGGTCCCATTCAACGTATGGGAGCAGCGCCCGGAGTGATTCACACCGGGCGGTTTTTTGTCCATATTCCGTCGTAAGTGGTTGAAAAAATTAACGGGGGTGAAAGATAAATATATTTAGGTAAACCTTGAGGTGTTAAGTAAACGCTGCATCAATCCATGGTAGACTTATATCCATCTGAAAATTTGAATGCATGAAATCTTCTTTCTGTCCGACATTTTCTTTACAAGTTGCTATTTCACGTGCACTTGTCTCATTTTGGAGATATCCTTATTTGTTTATCAATCGTAGTAAAACATCGTAGTAAGTTTTTCATATTTGGCATTCAGATCCATATATGGATAGGCTCCGCCTATCACGAGAGTATACGTAAGGTGCCATGGCGAACAAGAAACAATTTTCGAATACTAAATCGATCGTGAAGGTAGAAACAGGTATTGTAACACTTATTTCGTATCGCCATTACTTAAAAATTGCAGGGATTAATAAGTTATGACCAGATATGCAAAAAGAAAGTTGAAATATTCACTTAAAGGACAAATGACACGATTTTTTATTTTTCACAAAACTTTGTGAAATACTTCCAAAATGCTGTAAAAATAATTACTTTTTCACTTTCATGTGATTAACGATACGTACAAAGGGATAAACACCCCTTTTATCGCCCTTTTTGCTGACCTAGAAATTATGCATATTTTGAGTGCGATAACGAGGCTGAACCACTCGTGACGTCACATGCGCCAGTCATCTATTTCTAAATCAGCCGATTGATATCGATACGAAATTTGCATTACAAAGCCGTGAATAGCAAACCAAAACAAACATCCACGTGGGTGAAATAGCTAGAAGTTCCAAATGGTGTCCTGTGCAGCGTTTGGGTGCAACAACAGAGGAACCAAAGGCAATGGACTGAGTTTTTTCTCGTTCCCAAAGGACGGCCAGCTGAGAAAAGCCTGGATCCATTACTGTGGACGATGGAATTTCGATCCAACATCAGGTCCCAGATTGTGCTCCACCCAATTCACCCGCGACTGCTTTTAAATGGATCCTTTGAGAATGATGGAACCTTCAAGCGACGACTGAAGCCAGATGCAGCCCCAAATGTGCCCCTAGCATCACCTGACCCGGAGAAAAAAAATGGCGAAACTCCAGTTGTTCAACACCTACACAGGGCCTTGTCACTATCCAGGTAAATATACTATCAATGTATAAACATATACAAGGGCGGACATCTTTTTTTACCCCCGCTCGCTTCAAGTCGTGTTTGTTTTTTAAATTCCTTCTAATATATTCAAAACCCTGTTTGGTTCAACTCCCAAGACCTTATTCTTTTAAAAAAATATCATGACCTCCCCTCGACTACCTCTTGTGAAGGCGCAGCGATCGTTTTTGTCAGGAATTCGCCCGAGTAGAGAACAACGTAGACCCAAAGTGAAAGTAACAGCGCCACCTAAAAAAAAAAAACGGAAGTTCGGAACTCTTGGGGTTTTAGCTTTGAGGTAAGGAAAATACCGTTAAGATTCAAACATCATTAAACGAGCGGGACGATTTGAAATGAAAACTGAACATTTTTGACTTGTACATACAATGAATGATAAATGCCATTTTCAAGGCTTTTTCTTGATTGCTGTCCATTTTCTTTAATTTATTATTTCGTCTGTTATTTCCCGCGGTATCTTATACTTAGAAACACGATAACTAGCGAGAAAACCAAATATGGAATGGTAAAACCCCGAGAGTTCTGAACTTCCGTTTTTTTATAGGTGGCGCTGTTACTTTCACTTTCGGTCCATGTTGTTCTCTACTCAGGCGAATTCCTGAAAAAAACGACCGCTGCGCCTTCACAAGAGGTAGTCGAGGGGGGTCATGATATTTTTTGAAAAGAATAAGGTCTTGGGAGTTGAACCAAACAGAGTTTTGAATATATTAGAAGGAATTTAAAAAACAAACACGACTTGAAGCGAGCGGGGGTAAAAAAAGATGTCCGCCCTTGTATATGTTTATACATTGATAGTATATTTACCTGGATAGTGACAAGGCCCTGTGACCTACACATTTGCAGGGGAGCACTACAGAAGCGTCAAAAGGCCGAGGTATGTGATTTTTAACATTACACATGTGCAAAGGCTAGTCAAGAATATCGATAATAATTAATGATATTAGAGTGCAAGTCGTGGTTTAGAAGTACATGTAGGTCATCATGCTCCCCCCTTTTTCCCAGTTTACCACGAACAGACGATCACGGGGCGTATACATCAAGTTTTGCATGTTGTAATCTCGTTTAAATTTCATGCATAGTATACAAGTGTTATAATTTCTTTCCAGTTTCATAAATTACTAGTATATACATTCTCCACACGCGTACAAATGTACGTACGGTCCAGATTCTGACCTTTACCAAATGTAAACAAATAACAATACTATTTTTAACTCAGATTTGACAACTGAAAATACACCACTGTATGTTACAGTGCAAATATAAAAAAAACCATTCATATAAACATGATGAAGAGGAAAAATGAACAAGCAAACTCGAAGAAAAAAATACAAGTGTGAAATTGTTTACCAAACAGAAAAGTGCAATGTATACCGATGTAACCTTTTGAACATGTTGCTTATTCATAAGAAAAAGTGTTTGCATCCAAAAAGTAAAATGTGGTGGTTTTATCTTGTAACAAATCAAATGTAAATATTTGTATATTTTTTTTCAAACTGATTTGATTTTTGCAGGTTAGGAATAGCTGCACTTCATTACAACGAGAACTGCAACAGAGACCAAGCAAAAACTAAAGATGGACAGCAATGCTTCAACACCTGCTACCCAAAGAAGGGAACACACCCTATTGCAAAACCTAGGACGCCACCACCATCATTTGGTTAGTATTGTCAAACATCAGTAGCTTGAGAACCACTCATTTCTCAATCCACTTTTTCAATCCTGCATATTCTTTTATTAGTAACTAAACAATATGCATTTCTTGAAAAAAATTGTGCAGTCTCTGTGATGTTTTACTGTACATGTATACTTCACACTGTAATGTAAAAGTCATACCTTTTGACAAGTTTAATTTTGTCAAACTTCCAGTTTCACCAAGATGAAGAACAGCAATAAATATAAAAACCTTGTTCTTTTGCACTGATTTTCTTTTTTTCTCGCATGCATTATGCCCTATCCATCCTGTTTTCAGTTAAAATTTGCTGAAGCAGCTTAACGGTTTATTTGATGTGTTGCGTCAATGAGCTATACATTTATACTGATAATTTTTCATGCTTTTAACTAAAGGTTAATACCGGTAATTCAAGGAAATATAGTCATATAGGTACACAGTGTTGAGAAACAAATTAAAAATATCAACTCTACTAATATAAAGTTGCAATTGTGATACATGTATATGTCATTTACCAGATTTTATAACTTTATTTTTTATTGTAGAGTATGTGGCCCTGATCAAGCAGGCAGTAGTGGAAAGAAGACGATGATGTAAAAGTGCTCAACACTACCAATCCACCGTCTCTGACATCATTCACTATATTTGAGAAAGCAGACCTCATTCAGAGACATCGATCAAGATTTAGCAGACAATGAAAAGACTGTGAACATTAAAATTTAATTCTTTATGTAAATTGTATATAATAATCTGCAGTGTATATAATTCACAGTTCATAGAAATAGTACATATTTCAAACAAATGTTACTCAAACAGTAGCGTATTTAAACCCACAATATTCTTCTGATGGAAAAGTCTCTCTTATTTTCTGAACAACACAAGTTGGTAAAAATGTTCCTGTTATGACGTCCAAGTCTGTGCCAAATCCGCTGTACGAAGCGTCTGTAAGCCATAAATCTGTATTGTCTGAAATAAAAATACCAACTTTTAGATTCAGTTTCACTTATTATAACAGTTTATAAAATGATTAATTAGAAGATTTTACAGAGTATGATTCTAAACATTTTATATCTTCCTATATTCACAATTATTTGTATATTAAAAATATAATTGTTAATTTGTCCTGTAAATAATTCTTCTGTATATCCAATAATAATTTATATAAAAACAAATTTATGAGTTTACATGACAAAGTCTTGTGTTGTAAGTTCTGTATGTTAATAAATATAATTTGTATAAAGATACAAATTATTCATTGTAAATATACTGTTTATAGTTATGCACATTTTACTGAAAAATGCACATACTGAATAAAATGTTGAAATATGATTACATACTCATTTATTGGCTCGTTGTCGTCAAAGGGACCAACATTTTCCAAGAACTTGTACATGCTGACGTGAAGAACATGTCAGTTAAGGCAGTTGGAAATAAAAATGTCACTGTCTGTAATACACTGCATGTCCTCTGATAGCATCTGGGAGTGAACTGCGGGCACTTCAACACAACAAATACATTCTTCTGGTGTTGTCATTGAGGAGCAATTGCCACATTCACACCTAAAAAATAAGATACATTACTTACATATAAAGCAAGCATAACATGAAAAAATATACACATGGGGTACATCTATAAAGTAAATACATATGGATATAAAGTAGACTGATGGGACTGACAGAGTGGTTCCAGAAACAGATGGTGTAAAACTTATGAAGGGTTTTACTATACAGTTGGGAAGAAAAGGAACAGATATGGAGCAAATGTCAATGAGAGAACATCCCATCTCCGAATTGACTGGCTGATCAAAAATAGACATAGGTGGCCACACCATCTTCAACAAGTGGGACACCCCACAAAATACAGCAAGCCCTAAATGACCCCCAACAAAAAACAAAGTGGATCAGTGGCCAAAATACTAGAACAATTTTTCAAATATGATTGAAAACTGCCTCTAATCTAGAATGGAATTGAGAAGTAATTGATTCTTGTTGTCTCGAATACATTTAAGTCAACATTTCAGGTAACTCGAAAAAGTTTTCTGGATCTTTAACAGTAATTACTATGCAAATTTACCCCTGATGAATACAATTACTGGCTGTGTACCCTATCCCGCCAGGTACCCATGCAATATGTTTCCGTCAACTTGAAAGTGCCAGTTAAAACATTTCATTGTTTGAAATCAACAGGGAGCCACTTTACCAGAACTTTCTTTAAAATTTCTGAAAACTTTTTGTAGAAATGTACGTAACATGCATAAATACAATGGTTAGTGTTGAGATTGGGTACTCAGCCAGTAGACCTGACAACTCGAAAGAAATGTACCAACTTGGTAATTGTATAAGCAAATATATAAAGTTGTGGGTTTTCTGGAAAAGAGGTCAAAGCTTGAGCTATTGTGGATTGTGGATTATTTGTTTGCTGCTTCATTTGAGTGAAAATAATGTTAAAATTACTCAATTTCCTCTTTACCTGGGGGTATTCTTTACATGGCAAGACTCACACTATCAGTATCAATATGGCTGTAGCACTAACAAAAGTCAGATGGGCTTAAAAGTCTTTCGTTTTTAATCTCTCCTGTTCGAAATGTGTCAGGGTTCATTTTATACATGTGCGAAGTAGAATCCTAAAAAAAGGGGGACATATGAGGCACTACGACAATTAGCTGCAATAATGTAGCTCCTGTGACAAACTTGTGTCTCGGCAGAGTAAACGAGCATTTAGCCTTTAGGGTTTTATTATTAGAACTATACGACAGTCGTCTTTATTCGTTAAAACTTTCGTAAATTGGGGGGCGGTTAAGATATCATCGTCAGTACAACCTGTTGACTTATGTTATTTCAGGTTTTCGTTCAATCGAGTTTTTTTTTTTAATATTGTTAACAAATAAACAAAACCTCACCAGTCGGTGTTGACTAGACTGTCCTGAGCTTGGGAACTTTCGTCGATATCGGAGTCTTCTGATGTTGAATGTTCTCTTTCCTGTTGACTTTCATCATTACATAATGGCTCGAACTGATACGACTGGATGTCTAAATCACCAACATGATCGGAGATATTGCTGTCATCACCGTCCATGATATTTATCGGCTGTTTACTGTCTCACTTCGATCGCTCATCTGATCGTTTATCATGGAAGCCATCGTTTGGCGCATGTGACGTCACGTAATCACGTGACCACTTAGCTCATTAAAATGGAATCCGGTCGTTTCGCCCCGATGACCTGTTCGCCCCGGGTCGTTTCGCCCCGGAAAGTGAGTCGATTCGCCCCACTTAATTGCTATTATATTATAATAGATGAAGTCTTTTTCGACAATTTTTTGATAATTATTTATTTATTAGCATCGTGTTGTGGGTTTTCGTACTATTATAGATTTTCCGATATAGCGATTAGTAGTGTTAACCCTTCATTCATATGACGACTGGAATTTTCAAAGAATGGCTAGTTAAATATTTCTTTGTACATAAGATTGTTTTTAAAGCCATTCTTGTATTTTAATACACTTTCGATTATCTGGCAACTTTTGCTGTCAGTAATGCGTGCGCTGTGGAAATCAAAATAAAATGGATTATACGAAAACACATGACATACGCATACGAAAACACATACCGTGACGATAGTATGCAAAAAAAATCATTCATTTTGGTCTACTTTAAATATTTATTTATTTAGTTGTATAGTACTATGTTGTATGCTTTAATAGTTCACAATTTTCTTTATTTTCCAAAAGCTCCAGACCCAATCAAAGAAAAAAGTTGGAAATAGCTCTGATATACGACATATCATAGCTAGGAAATCAAAATAACTAATGTCAGGAGTGTGACGCTTTTAATAAGCATATCTTTTAAATAAAATAGTAAAAAAAAACATGCTTCTTCATAGGTAAAGGACGGTACAATACTCTGTGGTTCTTATCTCCTTTGCAAAGGTTAAAATATGTCATTAATTGGGTTTTTTCTGCTAAACGACCCGGGGCGAACGGGAATAGGGGCGAAACGACTCAGGGGGCGAACGGGATTCGGGGCGAAACGACCCGGTACCATTAAAATGTATAGGTCAGAGATCGCGACGATTTCAAAAGGTAATAATCAATAAAATGGGTGTCCTAGGGGGTTATTTTCAATTAAGACAATGTTTATAGTTTATTTAATGACCAAATCAAACAAAATTGAGAAATTTATTTTTTGTGTCATATGTCCTTTAACGAAAATTTTAATTTGCTCCGATACGTTGAATGGGACCGATTCGTAACCCTAACTGGAGCACAAGCGGTATGAGGGTTACGTTATCGTATCTAATCCCAAGCTAGAACAGGATTTCTAACGCCATATGTCATGGTCTGTTTTGTGTTCAATGATTATATAGTCGGTGCTACTGTTGTAAATATGTTCGTATCCCTCAAGCAACTGCGAAAAATGAAGAAATATTATCATTGTTTAGTAATGGTGTGGTAGTCTCGCTTGGTGCTGTGTGTTTATTTTATGATCCATAATTACCGAAAACATATATTTGAACACCAATTAACGAGTAGCACTAGACAAGATTTGAAGCAGTGATATATACACTCCGACAAAAGTTAAGCACCACCCTATATTTTTATCGATATATTTTTTTACATCAATACTGTTAAAACAATAAAATAGATATCACCATTCTTCTTACACTTCTTAAAAGACTACACCAAGGGCTTTAAAATACCAATCTACGAAGTATTTATCATCCTGAAAGACCTGACTATGACGTGGCAAAAATGGGGTTCAAAACAGGCGCTGGAAAAACGTAAAACCAGTTTGTCTTTGATGGAAGTTTTTAACATTAACATTAAAATGCAGAGTCTTCAGATTTTAAGAACTTTTAAATGCATCTATTGTGCATATGTGTAAGGCATAAAAATCAATAACGAGTATATATATCTACCGCGTTTATTGTGAACTTCTGTAACACGCCTTGTCATGCTTCGCACAAGACGCCTAAACCGTTCTTGGGGGAACTGTTGCCAGTCCTGTAAGATAGCAGTTCTTAATTCGACAATATTTTGACATTTTGGATTGCGTTGGTTAATTTTTCAGCCAATAAAGTCTCATACATGCTCTATAGGGTTCATGTCTGGCGACATCGCAGGCCATGGAATTGTCTGAACAGCCTCTTGCTGTAAAAAATGTTGTACAATGCGGGCTCTATGTGGCCTAGCGTTGTCGTCCATGAACATTGGCCTGTCAGCCAACGCATAATTGTCGAAATGGGGGACTACGCGTGGAGCGAGCATATTGTCACAGTATTTTTGGTCTGTCAGATTACCATCAAGAACGTACAAGTCCAACTTACAGTCAAAGGAAAAACAACCCCAGACAGTTACACCCCCACCCCCAAAAGCAGTTGTCCTGAAATGAAGTGTTTCGTTGGCGCCAAACCCTTGCACGACCGTCGGTAGGGCGTAGCAAAAAACGACTTTCATCAGACCAGTGGCCCCGTCTCCATGTGCGAATAATCCACCCAAAATGATCATGTGACCAGTCAAATCGAGCATGGCGATGACGTAATGTCAACTGTGGACGTTTTATGGGTCGTCACGCTCGCATTCCCTGATGGTGGAGGCGTCTGATTACAGTGTGTGTGCTAATGTGGCCTCCAAACGCTAAATTACCACGAAGTGCACCAGCTGTACTGAACGGCCGTTGCCGCGCCCGTCCAGATATGAGCCAGTCCTCTCTCGGCGTCGTTTTGCGAGGTCTACCTGCACGTGGATGGTCAATAACATTCCCCGTTTGACGAAAACGCTGCATCAGTCGTACAATGATGGTATGGTTAACTCTGAAATGGTTTGCCACCCTTCTATGGCTAAAACCACCGTTATGCATGCCAACAGCTTGCCACCTTTCTGGTATGATTAATTTTCGCCACACTATACCAAACCAATAGAAAATGAAACTTAAAACTCTACACAAAAAAAATCGCAAACACAAATGTTGAAAAGTACACGTGGCACTTTACACACCCTGTCATATACACATAAATAAAAATCGATCAATAACCTGTTTCACAGGTAAGTAAGTATGTGTGTACAGGTAACGAAAACAGCAAACCGATTTGAAATAAGTTCATTATTAGAACAGATATTATTGAAACAAGTCAGGTGGTGCTAACTTTTGTCGGACTGTATATAGTGTTACAATTGCGAATTAGATCATTTACTAGACTTCATCAATATCACACAATGTTTATTACCTCCTCAAAAGTCCATAATTATATAATAGACTATTTTCAGCTAACTCTGAAATAAGTCAATACTTGCTATTACGTATGGTCCCATAAAACTAGTTTAACCCCACTACTTTTTATTGAAGTGACTGTTAAAAGCCAGACATAGAACGCTCATGTATTTGTATGTTAGGGGTATCGATTCCTCTTCCTATGATTTTTCTAATAGATTTTAGAACTGTTCCGACAGTGTGGTATTTTTTGTTTTTCATGTTTTTATCTGTACAAATATTACTTTTTTTATTTTTGTTATTTATCCATTTCAGAATAAAAAAATTGGAAAGTTGTTGGTTGCAGCAATAGATTTTGGTACAACATATTCTGGATATGCTTTCATCACAAAAGATGACTATGAGAAATGCATGGGAGACAACGCTAGAATACGCTGTCCTACTTGGGCTGCACCAGGAGGGAGGAGTTATAAAGCTCCAACCACTGTGTTGTTTCAACCGAATAAAACTTTCCATAGTTTTGGATATGAAGCAGAGAAATTCTATCTAGAAAATCCAGAAAATTTAGACTTAAAGGAGTGGTATTACTTTAAACACTTTAAAATGAAGCTTTACACAGACAAGGTAAATATTTTACTAGGCCAAAAATTATAAGAGGAAATTTAAGATTGTCCAAAAAGCTGTTATGAAGACATAGGTACCTAATTGTGTGCCTACGACACGTTTCTGAAATAACCTTCATCAGGTATACCCTTAGTCAAAAGATTGGAAAGCCAACAATTTAAAAATCTCTGGAAGCAAATTATCAAACAGGCTTAAACAGGATACAGAAAGCCGGCTACTGTTACCTGTGTCTGATGACAGGATAATGTAAGACCACCACTTACCTCACGATATAGTTATTATTGTGTTTCCTTCGTTCTGTGTCTTCTGTTATATGTTGCCTGTGTTTTCTCTCACGTTCATTTAATAAGATTTTAATATCTTTGTTTGTGTTAACTTGTGAAGAAAAAACTCAATGTTCATGCTTCACTCTGTAAGTGAATACTGGTATATTACCAAGGCGTCCCCTCTTGAAGAAAAGATGCTGTTATGCAATAAAGTGAAAGACGCAAAAAACCATCATGTCACAACATTTAATACCATCATGTCACAACATTTAATACCATCCTGTCACAACATTTAATACCATCCTGTCACAACATTTTAATCAATCCTGTCACAACATTTTAAAACCATCCCGTCACAACATTTAAAACCATCCTGTCACGACATTTAATACCATCCTGTCAATAACATTTAATACCATCCTGTCACAACAATTTTTAATACCATCATGTCACAACATTTAATACCATCCTGTCACAACATTTAATACCATCCTGTCACAACATTTAAAACCATCCTGTCACAACATTTAATACCACCCTGTCACAACATTTAATACCATCCTGTCACAACATTTAATACCATCCTGTCACAACATTTTAAACGATCCTGTCACAACATTTAAAACCATCCTGTCACAACATTTAAAACCATCCTGTCACAACATTTAATACCATCCTGTCAATAACATTTAATACCATCCTGTCACAACATTTAATACCATCCTGTCACAACATTTAAAACCATCCTGTCACAATATTTAATACCATCCTGTCACAATATTTAATACCATCCTGTCACAACATTTAATACCATCCTGTCTCAACATTTAAAACCATTCTGTCACAACATTTAATACCATCCTGTCACAACATTTAATACCATCCTGTCACAACATTTAAAACCATCCTGTCACAATATTTAATACCATCCTGTCACAATATTTAATACCATCCTGTCACAACATTTAATACCATCCTGTCTCAACATTTAAAACCATTCTGTCACAACATTTAATACTGTCCTGTCACAACATTTAATACTATCCTGTCACAACATTTAATACCATCCTGTCACATATATTTAATTATTTAATACCATCCTGTCTCAACATTTAATACCATCCTGTCACAATATTTAAAACCATTCTGTCACAACATTTAATACCATTCTGTCACAACATTTAATACCATTCTGTCACAACATTTAATACCATCCTGTCACAACAATTTTTAATACCATCATGTCACAACATTTAATACCATCCTGTCACAACATTTA
Source organism: Bathymodiolus septemdierum (assembly GCA_963383655.1). NCBI lineage: Eukaryota > Metazoa > Mollusca > Bivalvia > Mytilida > Modiolidae > Bathymodiolus > Bathymodiolus septemdierum. The sequence continues at coordinate 10,111,235 of OY726524.1, forward strand.
ATACCATCCTGTCACAATATTTTAATCAATCCTGTCACAACATTTTAAAACCATCCTGTCACAACATTTAAAACCATCCTGTCACAACATTTAATACCATCCTGTCAATAACATTTAATACCATCCTGTCACAACATTTAATACCATCCTGTCACAACATTTAATACCACTCTGTCACAACATTTAATACCATCCTGTCACAACATTTAATACCATCCTGTCAATAACATTTAATACCATCCTGTCACAACATTTAATACCATCCTGTCACAACATTTAATACCACTCTGTCACAACATTTAATACCATCCTGTCACAACATTTAAAACCATCCTGTCACAACATTTAATACCATCCTGTCACAACATTTAAAACCATCCTGTCACAACATATAAAACCATCCTGTCACAACATTTAATACCATCCTGTCACAACATTTAATACCATCCTGTCACAACATTTAATACCATTCTGTCACAACATTTAAAACCATCCTGTCACAACATTTAATACCACCCTGTCACAACATTTAATACCATCCTGTCACAACATTTAATACCATCCTGTCACAACATTTTAAACGATCCTGTCACAACATTTAATACCATCCTGTCAATAACATTTAATATCATCCTGTCACAACATTTAATACCATCCTGTCACAACATTTAATACCATCCTGTCACAACATATAAAACCATCCTGTCACAACATTTAATACCATCCTGTCACAACATTTAATACCATCCTGTCACAACATTTAATACCATCCTGTCACAATATTTAATACCATCCTGTCACAATATTTAATACCATCCTGTCACAACATTTAATACCATCCTGTCTCAACATTTAAAACCATTCTGTCACAACATTTAATACTGTCCTGTCACAACATTTAATACTATCCTGTCACAACATTTAATACCATCCTGTCACATATATTTAATTATTTAATACCATCCTGTCTCAACATTTAATACCATCCTGTCACAATATTTAAAACCATTCTGTCACAACATTTAATACCATTCTGTCACAACATTTAATACCATTCTGTCACAACATTTAATACCATCCTGTCACAACAATTTTTAATACCATCATGTCACAACATTTAATACCATCCTGTCACAACATTTAATACCATCCTGTCACAACATTTTAAAACCATCCTGTCACAACATTTAAAACCATCCTGTCACAACATTTAATAACATCCTGTCAATAACATTTAATACCATCCTGTCACAACATTTAATACCATCCTGTCACAACATTTAATACCACTCTGTCACAACATTTAATACCATCCTGTCACAACATTTAAAACCATCCTGTCACAACATTTAATACCATCCTGTCACAACATTTAAAACCATCCTGTCACAACATTTAAAACCATCCTGTCACAACATTTAAAACAATCTGTCACAACATTTAAAACCATCCTGTCACAACATTTAAAACCATCCTGTCACATTTAATACCATCCTGTCACAACATTTAATACCATCCTGTCACAACATTTAAAACCCTCCTGTCACAACATTTAATACCATCCTGTCACAACATTTAATACCATCCTGTCACAACATTTAATACCATCCTGTCACAACATTTAAGACCATCCTGTCACAACATTTAATACCATCCTGTCACAACATTTTTAACGATCCTATCACAACATTTAATACCATCCTGTCAATAACATTTAATACCATCCTGTCATAACATTTAATACCATCCTGTCACAACATTTAAAACCCTCCTGTCACAACATTTAATACCATCCTGTCACAGCATTTAATACCATCCTGTCACAACATTTAATACCATCCTGTCACAACATTTAATACCATCCTGTCACAACATTTAATACCATCCTGTAGCAACATTTAATACCATCCTGTCGCAACATATAAAACCATCCTGTCACAACATTTAATACCATCCTGTCACAACATTTAATGCCATCCTGTCACAACATTTAATACCATCCTGTCACAATATTTAATACCATCCTATCACAATATTTAATACCGTCCTGTCACAACATTTAATACCATCCTGTCTCAACATTTAAAACCATTCTGTCACAACATTTAATACCGTCCCGTCACAACATTTAATACTATCCTGTCACAACATTTAATACCATCCAGTCACAATATTTAATACCATCCTGTCTCAACATTTAATACCATCCTGTCACAATATTTAATACCATCCTGTCACAACATTTAATACCATTCTGTCACAACATTTAAAACCATCCTGTCACAACATTTAAAACAATCCTGTCACAACATTTAAAACCATCCTGTCACAACATTTAAAATCATCCTGTCACAACATTTAATACCATCCTGTCACAACATTTAATACCATCCTGTCACAACATTTAATACCATCCTGTCACAACATTTAAAACCCTCCTGTCACAACATTTAATACCATCCTGTCACAACATTTAATACCATCCTGTCACAACATTTAATACCATCCTGTCACAACATTTAATATCATCCTGTCACAACATATAAAACCATCCTGTCACAACATTTAATACCATCTTGTCACAACATTTAATACCATCCTGTCACAACATTTAATACCATTCTGTCACAATATTTAAAACCATCCTGTCACAACATTTAATACCACCCTGTCACAACATTTAATACCATCCTGTCACAACATTTAATACCATCCTGTCACAACATTTTAAACGATCCTGTCACAACATTTAAAACCATCCTGTCACAACATTTAAAACCATCCTGTCACAACATTTAATACCATCCTGTCAATAACATTTAATACCATCCTGTCACAACATTTAATACCATCCTGTCACAACATTTAAAACCCTCCTGTCACAACATTTAATACCATCCTGTCACAACATTTAATACCATCCTGTCACAACATTTAATACCATCCTGTCACAACATATAAAACCATCCTGTCACAACATTTAATACCATCCTGTCACAATATTTAATACCATCCTGTCACAACATTTAATACCATCCTGTCACAATATTTAATACCATCCTGTCACAATATTTAATACCATCCTGTCACAACATTTAATACCATCCTGTCTCAACATTTAAAACCCTCCTGTCACAACATTTAAAACCCTCCTGTCACAACATTTAATACCATCCTGTCACAGCATTTAATACCATCCTGTCACAACATTTAATACCATCCTGTCACAACATTTAATACCATCCTGTCGCAACATATAAAACCATCCTGTCGCAACATTTAATACCATCCTGTCACAACATTTAATGCCATCCTGTCACAACATTTAATACCATCCTGTCACAATATTTAATACCATCCTGTCACAATATTTAATACCATCCTGTCACAACATTTAATACCATCCTGTCTCAACATTTAAAACCATTCTGTCACAACATTTAATACCGTCCTGTCACAACATTTAATACTATCCTGTCACAACATTTAATACCATCCAGTCACAATATTTAATACCATCCTGTCTCAACATTTAATACCATCCTGTCACAATATTTAAAACAATTCTGTCACAACATTTAAAATCATCCTGTCACAACATTTAATACCATCCTGTCACAACATTTAATACCATCCTGTCACAACATTTAAAACCATCCTGTCACAACATTTAATACCATCCTGTCACAACATTTAATACCATCCTGTCACAACATTTAATACCATCCTGTCACAACATATAATACCATCCTGTCACAACATTTAATACCATCCTGTCACAACATTTAATACCATCCTGTCACAACATTTAATACCATTCTGTCACAACATTTAAAACCATCCTGTCACAACATTTAATACCACCCTGTCACAACATTTAATACCATCCTGTCACAACATTTAATACCATCCTGTCACAACATTTTAAACGATCCTGTCACAACATTTAAAACCATCCTGTCACAACATTTAAAACCATCCTGTCACAACATTTAATACCATCCTGTCAATAACATTTAATGCCATCCTGTCACAACATTTAATACCATCCTGTCACAACATTTAACACCCTCCTGTCACATTATTTAATACCATCCTGTCACAACATTTAATACCATCCTGTCACAACATATAAAACCATCCTGTCACAACATTTAATACCATCCTGTCACAACATTTAATACCATCCTGTCACAACATTTAATACCATCCTGTCACAATATTTAATACCATCCTGTCACAATATTTAATACCATCCTGTCACAACATTTAATACCATCCTGTCTCAACATTTAAAACCATTCTGTCACAACATTTAATACTGTCCTGTCACAACATTTAATACTATCCTGTCACAACATTTAATACCATCCTGTCACATATATTTAATTATTTAATACCATCCTGTCTCAACATTTAATACCATCCTGTCACAATATTTAAAACCATTCTGTCACAACATTTAATACCATTCTGTCACAACATTTAATACCATTCTGTCACAACATTTAATACCATCCTGTCTCAACATTTAAAACCATTCTGTCACAACATTTAATACCGTCCTGTCACAACATTTAATACTATCCTGTCACAACATTTAATACCATCCAGTCACAATATTTAATACCATCCTGTCTCAACATTTAATACCATCCTGTCACAATATTTAAAACAATTCTGTCACAACATTTAAAATCATCCTGTCACAACATTTAATACCATCCTGTCACAACATTTAATACCATCCTGTCACAACATTTAATACCATCCTGTCACAACATTTAAAACCATCCTGTCACAACATTTAATACCATCCTGTCACAACATTTAATACCATCCTGTCACAACATTTAATACCATCCTGTCACAACATTTAAAACCATTCTGTCACAACATTTAAAACCATCCTGTCACAACATTTAATACCACCCTGTCACAACATTTAATACCATCCTGTCACAACATTTAATACCATCCTGTCACAACATTTTAAACGATCCTGTCACAACATTTAAAACCATCCTGTCACAACATTTAAAACCATCCTGTCACAACATTTAATACCATCCTGTCAATAACATTTAATACCATCCTGTCACAACATTTAATACCATCCTGTCACAACATTTAACACCCTCCTGTCACATTATTTAATACCATCCTGTCACAACATTTAATACCATCCTGTCACAACATATAAAACCATCCTGTCACAACATTTAATACCATCCTGTCACAACATTTAATACCATCCTGTCACAACATTTAATACCATCCTGTCACAATATTTAATACCATCCTGTCACAATATTTAATACCATCCTGTCACAACATTTAATACCATCCTGTCTCAACATTTAAAACCATTCTGTCACAACATTTAATACTGTCCTGTCACAACATTTAATACTATCCTGTCACAACATTTAATACCATCCTGTCACATATATTTAATTATTTAATACCATCCTGTCTCAACATTTAATACCATCCTGTCACAATATTTAAAACCATTCTGTCACAACATTTAATACCATTCTGTCACAACATTTAATACCATTCTGTCACAACATTTAATACCATCCTGTCACAACAATTTTTAATACCATCATGTCACAACATTTAATACCATCCTGTCACAACATTTAATACCATCATGTCACAACATTTAATACCATTCTGTCACAACATTTAATACCATCCTGTCACAACATTTTAATCAATCCTATCACAACATTTTAAAACCATCCTGTCACAACATTTAAAACCATCCTGTCACAACATTTAATACCATCCTGTCAATAACATTTAATACCATCCTGTCACAACATTTAATACCATCCTGTCACAACATTTAATACCACTCTGTCACAACATTTAATACCATCCTGTCACAACATTTAAAACCATCCTGTCACAACATTTAATACCATCCTGTCATAACATTTAATACCATCCTGTCACAACATTTAAAACAATCTGTCACAACATTTAAAACCATCCTGTCACAACATTTAAAACCATCCTGTCACAACATTTAAAACCCTCCTGTCACAACATATAAAACCATCCTGTCACAACATTTAATACCATCCTGTCACAACATTTAATACCATCCTGTCACAACATTTAATACCATCCTGTCACAACATTTAAGACCATCCTGTCACAACATTTAATACCATCCTGTCACAACATATAAAACCATCCTGTCACAACATTTAATACCATCCTGTCACAACATTTAATACCATCCTGTCACAACATTTAATACCATTCTGTCACAACATTTAAAACCATCCTGTCACAACATTTAATACCACCCTGTCACAACATTTAATACCATCCTGTCACAACATTTAAAACCATCCTGTCACAACATTTAATACCATCCTGTCAATAACATTTAATACCATCCTGTCATAACATTTAATACCATCCTGTCACAACATTTAAAACCCTCCTGTCACAACATTTAATACCATCCTGTCACAGCATTTAATACCATCCTGTCACAACATTTAATACCATCCTGTCACAACATTTAATACCATCCTGTCGCAACATTTAATACCATCCTGTCGCAACATATCAAACCATCCTGTCGCAACATTTAATACCATCCTGTCACAACATTTAATGCCATCCTGTCACAACATTTAATACCATCCTGTCACAATATTTAATACCATCCTGTCACAACATTTAATACCATCCTGTCTCAACATTTAAAACCATTCTGTCACAACATTTAATACCGTCCTGTCACAACATTTAATACTATCCTCTCACAACATTTAATACCATCCAGTCACAATATTTAATACCATCCTGTCTCAACATTTAATACCATCCTGTCACAATATTTAAAACCATTCTGTCACAACATTTAATACCATTCTGTCACAACATTTAAAACCATCCTGTCACAACATTTTAATCGATCCTGTCACGACATTTAAAACCATCCTGTCACAACATTTAATACCATCCTGTCACAACATTTTAATCAATCCTGTCACAACATTTTAAAACCATCCCGTCACAACATTTAAAACCATCCTGTCACAACATTTAATACCATCCTGTCAATAACATTTAAAACCATCCTGTCACAACATTTAATACCATCCTGTCACAACATTTAATACCACTCTGTCACAACATTTAATACCATCCTGTCACAACATTTAAAACCATCCTGTCACAACATTTAATACCATCCTGTCATAACATTTAAAACCATCCTGTCACAACATTTAAGACCATCCTGTCACAACATTTTAAACAATCTTGTCACAACATTTAAAACCATCCTGTCACAACATTTAATACCATCCTGTCGCAACATTTAATACCCTCCTGTCACAACATTTAATACCCTCCTGTCACAACATTTAATACCATCCTGTCACAACATTTAATACCATCCTGTCACAACATTTAATACCATCCTGTCACAACATTTAATACCATCCTGTCACAACATTTAATACCACCCTGTCACAACATTTAATACCATCCTGTCACAACATTTAATACCATCCTGTCACAACATTTAATACCATCCTGTCACAACATTTAAAACCATCCTGTCACAACATATAAAACCATCCTGTCACAACATTTAATACCATCCTGTCACAACATTTAATACCATCCTGTCACAATATTTAATATCATCCTGTCACGATATTTAATACCATCATGTCACAACATTTAATACCATCCTGTCACAACATTTAATACCATCCTGTCACAACATTTTAATCAATCCTGTCACAACATTTTAAAACCATCCTGTCACAACATTTAAAACCATCCTGTCACAACATTTAATACCATCCTGTCAATAACATTTAATACCATCCTGTCACAACATTTAATACCACTCTGTCACAACATTTAATACCATCCTGTCACCACATTTAAAACCATCCTGTCACAACATTTAATACCATCCTGTCACAACATTTAAAACCATCCTGTCACAACATTTAAAACCATCCTGTCACAACATTTAAAACAATCTGTCACAACATTTAAAACCATCCTGTCACAACATTTAAAACCATCCTGTCACAACATTTAATACCATCCTGTCACAACATTTAATACCATCCTGTCACAACATTTAAAACCCTCCTGTCACAACATTAAATACCATCCTGTCACAACATTTAATACCATCCTGTCACAACATTTAATACCATCCTGTCACAACATTTAAGACCATCCTGTCACAACATTTAATACTATCCTGTCACAACATTTAATACCATCCTGTCACAACATTTAATACCATCCTGTCACAATATTTAATACCATCCTGTCACAACATTTAATACCATCCTGTCACAATATTTAAAACCATTCTGTCACAACATTTAATACCATCCTGTCACAACATTTTAAGCGATCCTGTCACAACATTTAATACCATTCTGTCACAACATTTAATACCATCCTGTCACAACATTTAATACCATTCTGTCACAACATTTAAAACCATCCTGTCACAACATTTAATACCACCCTGTCACAACATTTAATACTATCCTGTCACAACATTTAATACCATCCTGTCACAACATTTTAAACGATCCTGTCACAACATTTAATACCATCCTGTCACAACAATTTTTAATACCATCATGTCACAACATTTAATACCATCCTGTCACAACATTTAATACCATCATGTCACAACATTTAATACCATTCTGTCACAACATTTAATACCATCCTGTCACAACATTTTAATCAATCCTGTCACAACATTTTAAAACCATCCTGTCACAACATTTAAAACCATCCTGTCACAACATTTAATACCATCCTGTCAATAACATTTAATACCATCCTGTCACAACATTTAATACCATCCTGTCACAACATTTAATACCACTCTGTCACAACATTTAATACCATCCTGTCACAACATTTAAAACCATCCTGTCACAACATTTAATACCATCCTGTCATAACATTTAATACCATCCTGTCACAACATTTAAAACAATCTGTCACAACATTTAAAACCATCCTGTCACAACATTTAAAACCATCCTGTCACAACATTTAATACCATCCTGTCACAACATTTAATACCATCCTGTCACAACATTTAAAACCCTCCTGTCACAACATATAAAACCATCCTGTCACAACATTTAATACCATCCTGTCACAACATTTAATACCATCCTGTCACAACATTTAATACCATCCTGTCACAACATTTAAGACCATCCTGTCACAACATTTAATACCATCCTGTCACAACATATAAAACCATCCTGTCACAACATTTAATACCATCCTGTCACAACATTTAATACCATCCTGTCACAACATTTAATACCATTCTGTCACAACATTTAAAACCATTCTGTCACAACATTTAATACCACCCTGTCACAACATTTAATACCATCCTGTCACAACATTTAATACCATCCTGTCAATAACATTTAATACCATCCTGTCATAACATTTAATACCATCCTGTCACAACATTTAAAACCCTCCTGTCACAACATTTAATACCATCCTGTCACAACATTTAATACCATCCTGTCACAACATTTAATACCATCCTGTCGCAACATTTAATACCATCCTGTCGCAACATATCAAACCATCCTGTCGCAACATTTAATACCATCCTGTCACAACATTTAATGCCATCCTGTCACAACATTTAATACCATCCTGTCACAATATTTAATACCATCCTGTCACAACATTTAAAACCATCCTGTCACAACATTTAAAACAATCCTGTCACAACATTTAAAACCATCCTGTCACAACATTTAAAATCATCCTGTCACAACATTTAATACCATCCTGTCACAACATTTAATACCATCCTGTCACAACATTTAATACCATCCTGTCACAACATTTAAAACCATCCTGTCACAACATTTAATACCATCCTGTCACAACATTTAATACCATCCTGTCACAACATTTAATACCATCTGTCACAACATATAATACCATCCTGTCACAACATTTAATACCATCCTGTCACAACATTTAATACCATCCTGTCACAACATTTAATACCATTCTGTCACAACATTTAAAACCATCCTGTCACAACATTTAATACCACCCTGTCACAACATTTAATACCATCTGTCACAACATTTAATACCATCCTGTCACAACATTTTAAACGATCCTGTCACAACATTTAAAACCATCCTGTCACAACATTTAAAACCATCCTGTCACAACATTTAATACCATCCTGTCAATAACATTTAATACCATCCTGTCACAACATTTAATACCATCCTGTCACAACATTTAACACCCTCCTGTCACATTATTTAATACCATCCTGTCACAACATTTAATACCATCCTGTCACAACATATAAAACCATCCTGTCACAACATTTAATACCATCCTGTCACAACATTTAATACCATCCTGTCACAACATTTAATACCATCCTGTCACAATATTTAATACCATCCTGTCACAATATTTAATACCATCCTGTCACAACATTTAATACCATCCTGTCTCAACATTTAAAACCATTCTGTCACAACATTTAATACTGTCCTGTCACAACATTTAATACTATCCTGTCACAACATTTAATACCATCCTGTCACATATATTTAATTATTTAATACCATCCTGTCTCAACATTTAATACCATCCTGTCACAATATTTAAAACCATTCTGTCACAACATTTAATACCATTCTGTCACAACATTTAATACCATTCTGTCACAACATTTAATACCATCCTGTCACAACAATTTTTAATACCATCATGTCACAACATTTAATACCATCCTGTCACAACATTTAATACCATCATGTCACAACATTTAATACCATTCTGTCACAACATTTAATACCATCCTGTCACAACATTTTAATCAATCCTGTCACAACATTTTAAAACCATCCTGTCACAACATTTAAAACCATCCTGTCACAACATTTAATACCATCCTGTCAATAACATTTAATACCATCCTGTCACAACATTTAATACCATCCTGTCACAACATTTAATACCACTCTGTCACAACATTTAATACCATCCTGTCACAACATTTAAAACCATCCTGTCACAACATTTAATACCATCCTGTCATAACATTTAATACCATCCTGTCACAACATTTAAAACAATCTGTCACAACATTTAAAACCATCCTGTCACAACATTTCAAACCATCCTGTCACAACATTTAAAACCTCCTGTCACAACATATAAAACCATCCTGTCACAACATTTAATACCATCCTGTCACAACATTTAATACCATCCTGTCACAACATTTAATACCATCCTGTCACAACATTTAAGACCATCCTGTCACAACATTTAATACCATC